>JAJIZL010016496.1:49303-96403 GCA_023969395.1 Amblyomma maculatum | reverse complement strand
CGGGGGGGCGCAGTGGTTACGGTGCTCGACTACTGTTCCCAAGGACGCGGGATCGAATCCCGGCCTCGGCGGCCGCTTTTCGATGGAGGCGAAAAGCAAGGCGTCCGTGTGCTGTGCGATGTCAGTGCACGTTAAAGAACCCCAGGTGGTCAAAATTTCCGGAGTCCTCCACTACGGCGTCTCATAGCCTGAGTCGCTTTGGGACGTTAAACCCTACAAACCAAACCAACCACATTGTCAACACTTAATTCGTACTCGTATGTAAAAATGGTGCGCCTACGAAGCGTTGAAAAAAAATAGGCATTTGCGTTGAAAAAAATAGGCAGTATGTAACGGGTGATTTAGGCTTTGCTTAGGATGGAGGCCTAATTAACGTTTTTAGTACAACCTTGTCAAAACGTATGAAGGCGGCGACATCCGAAGCGCAGCACGAAAGACTGGCAACTTAGCATGAGAAGAAACCGGCTACCGAGATGGCGTGCAAAGCTTGTCCTGGAGCTGGTTTGAAATCCACACGTAGCGAGTTATTGAGCCAGCCCGGCAAATTTGAAGAGTGCGTGTAGTTAAGCGTTTGCAATAAAAATGTTCGATTTTTCTCGAACATTTTATTGAAAATGCTTACAGCAGACACAAAAAAAAAGTCATGAAGGATTGAATACTTTGTTTCCTCTGCCCACATAACTGTTTCATCTGCCTATAGTTGAACTACCGTAAGTGCAACATGCAGTAAGAGTTCAAACTGGAGACAGCAAAAAAACTGGCACTGTAATGCGCTTCTTAAATAGCGACAATATGCATAATATTGTGCACCAAAACTGAACAGTTTAGTACGTGTTGCACCTTACTGTTGGGCGTCTGTAAGCTGAAAGCGCAGTGATCGAGGTGTGTGTACGAGAGATGACTTACGGCATTGAAAACCAAGAGGGCCTAGTCAAAAGTGACTTTCTATTCTTTTTGGGGGCTTTCTTTGAAGAATGCGCATTGTATAATCATTTTTGCATCAGGAGTGCTCTTAAAGAAAAGAGAAAGCCTTAATGCTGCCATTGGTTCCAAGCCCTCTACATCGCATCGAGACCGTGCACATCCTCCACGCGCCTAAGCTAAGGCAGTGACCGTCTCGGACTGATTTTGAGGAGATTCACGTTATAAACTGTAAGCTAAGGCAGTGACTGTCTCGGACTGATTTTGAGCAGATTCACGTTATAAACTGTAAGCTAAGGCAGTGACTGTCTCGGACTGATTTTGAGGCAGATTCACGTTATAGACTGTTTAACTTCGTGTCCGTATTGTCGTCATACCCAAATTTGTCAACAAATGAGGTTCCCCCTTTGCAGCCCTTAGTTTTAGGTATAGTTGTGCGTTTTGCTAATTTTCTAATAAGCACCTGTCTGCTTATACTTGCAAGATCAAATTTTACATTATGTCTCTTCTATTTTCAAGGCTACAACGCCACCGTTCTCGCCTATGGCCAAACGGGCTCTGGAAAAACGTTCACAATGGGAACATGCTCGTCGTCCAATGACACCGGCTGTGACGATGCAGGCATTATCTCCAGGATAGTTGACAATATTTTCAAGCATATCACGACAAGCACAGAGAAAATATTCCTTGTGCGAGCTACTTTCCTCGAGGTGAGTGCGTTTTATGCAAGACAGCAAATATCCCTACTGAAAAACAAAAAAAAGTTCTACGGGGCAATAACCTCATAAAATCTCATCTAATCGCATATACTCTCATACGGTGCATATCACTAGCATAAAATATCGTGAATAATTTATGATAATGTACAAAATGAGACCTTATGCAATTATATGCGACTTGAATGTGATTTCTTATGCGAATTGAGGGAGATTGTGTGAGAAAATGTGAGGTTATTGTCTCATACAATTTTTTCAGAAAGGATGAGACGTGTAATTCGCGAAAATGTACTAAATATGGTCAATAAATTTTAAACAGCCAAGCTGTGAGAGCTATTCTGCTGTATGTATGACTGTCAATAATCAGGTCTTGAGTGAAACGCCACCAATATATTTGTTTAGATGAAGACTTCATTCCGAAGTGGTGCTTCTTGAACGAGTTCCCCTATAAATAGAGCAGCTTTGTTTACTAATGTGTTGCGCAATTCGACCATTTCCGAAGCATCGCACCACAAGATTGCTCCATTGCGCTTGTCGTCAAAATACATGAATGCTGCTTCTGGAGGAACTATTGATTTTAACCTTTTGCACAACCACCACATAGGCTGAATAAGCGGCGTTTATCTCCCTTATTATTTTAGCAATCTGAGTGGCAAGAAGATCCAGCTCTTTTTCGATTCGAGCGCGATCGCAGTAGTCTTTGTGGGCAAGCCAAGCACGGTCGTCAACTTCTGGCTGATGAATCATTCACTTGAATTCTTAAGATTAACCGACTAAACCCTTGAAGCTTTTACTTGTCTATGCCACGGCCGCTCGATGGAAGCGCACTAGTCTATGCTCTGCTCTGTGTGTATATGCCTATTGCTCTTGAAGTAACCCAGTGTGTTATACCTACCTCAATGGTTTTTTCTTTATTTTACTGCAAATTCCTTGAATAAGCAGGCGAATATTCGAGTGCAACTAAATTTTCTGCTTTCATGCCTTTGAAATACAAACTGAACCTAAATGTAGGAGGCATCAGGTTTGCAGTTGTACAACTGGATTGTCATGGATTTAATGTCATTTCTACTTTCTCGCAGATATACAAGGAAAATATTTTTGATTTATTCTCCAAAAGTCCATTCCGAGAACCATTGACGATACGGGAGGATCACGCTGGCACGATAAGGGTAAGACTTCACTAGTGCATTAAATTGTTTTGGGCTAACAGCATGATTAGGAGCATTGCAGCTCGAAGTATGTCGGCTATGATTATATAGTTACGCGATTGAAATAGGCTGCTCCTATTTTGGGGTACCCGCATTAGCAATGATGTAATGCTTATGCATTGTGCTGCGCTTTTAAACCTAAGTACAAACCGTAAGCTTAAAATTTGAATTTCCCAGCTAACCAAACAGGCGGAAACATAAGCGTTATCTCAAGCAAAAACCATCTGGATATCCAGATGCGATTCCATCCGAGGCACCCTCAGCAGGAAAAGTACATGTAGCCTTCTCAGCTTTACTGAAAAACCAAAAGTTCTACGGGGCAATAACTTCACAAAATCTCGCCAAATCGCATAGACTCTCATACGATGGACATCATTATCATAAAATATTTCGTATAATTTATAATAATGTGCAAGAAACTATGAGATCTTATGCAATTATATGCGCCTTGTATGTGATTGCTTATGCGAATTGAGTTTGATCGTGTGAGAAAATGTGAGGTTATTGCCTCATAATTTTTTCAGTAGGGAGGTGCTTCATTGAACCTAATAAATCCACAGGCAAACAAAGCAATAACTTGAGGAGGGTACTCAATGACTTCAAAGGCACGGATGACAGCTCGCCGGCAAACTAAAAGAAACGTACTCATGTGCGACCGTAGATGAAGATGAGGAATTTAGGACATACACTAGAGAGAAAACACCATAATTAGGATGTAGAATTCACCGTCGTAGTAATAAAAACCGCATTAATGAGTATAAGGCGAGGAACGACACCGGAAGACGACCTAGCAGATAACGGTCGGCCTTCTGGCCAATCTCAACGATTAAACCCTAGAAGATTTTACGGCCAGTAATAATTGCTGGGACTCGGGAATGTTACCAAATGACTGAAAAACCTCCATAGTAACGTTCATCCCAAAGCTGGCCGCATAAAGATAAAAAAAGAAAGTTTAAGACCAATCACCCTCACGTCCTGTGCCGGTGCGCTCATGGAGGTGGCAGTAAGGCAAAGGCTGTCCGATTATTTGGAACAGCATGGGCTGCTGCCGCCCTCCATGTTCGGCTTCCGGCCACATTTATCAGCGCAGGATGTACTGCACCAAATCAATAGCGAAGTTATTGATCCCCTTTTCGGGAGTTCAGAGACAGGGCGATTTTGACCCTGGACCTGATGATGGTCTTTGACAGCGTTAAACATAGTAAAAGTGAAAATTTCAAACTGCAACAATTGCGGCGAGGAATCATTTAGCTACATAAAAACTTAGAAAATCGGAAATCTTATATCAGATTGGGCAACAAAAAAGAATAGCTGGGGTTTAGCTTTAGTTAAAGGCGCACTGTCCACCCTCCGGTCGAAAATATTTTCTTCCCCGGTGACTGTGAGACTTCGCCCCTGGAACGCAAGGCCGCAAAATGTTTTTGAAAAGAGTAACTAATAACGCAGTTACAGCCACCTCAATCACCCGATTCTATCCTGCCTCTCTCCTTCCGTTCCCTCGCAAAGGTTTTTCACTCTCCTGCCCGAGGTCGTCTAGCCTCCGCAATACAAATTCCCCTTCCTCCTCCGCGTTTGGCGGGAGGTGGGGCGTGGCTCTCCGCGAGCGCGAAAAAAAAAAAAAAACGGTCGAGGGAGCGCGCGCCGCTGGATTCAGTCTGGCCGTGGCGAGGGAAAAGCGCGCTGCGAGCGGTAGACACCCATCCTTCTCCCGTCAGTCAGCTAGACGGACCAATGGACGTCGTTCCCGATACGTACGTCGTTATCGGGCCCGTCGGGCCAGCGCAGGGAGCGGTGAAGCTGGCTTCTCAAAGGAGAGCATGAGGGAGCTTTGAATTGTATTTTCGATGCTTTGCGGCGCTCGTGTCGCTGTAGAATTTTGCACAGACTATCTCCGGTACCTGGTCGAAACACTGGGCTCCTTTTCTTAGTAGGGCCTTCCCTGGACAGTGGCCCTTTAAGCCCTGTAGGTTGCGTAAGCAAAGCCGACGTAGCTTCTCTTTCTGTTATTATTTTTCTTTCTTCTTCTTCTTCTTCTTCTTCTGCTTCTGCGGTGCGGGGCGGCTACCGACCGGGTTTACCCGACGGCTTGAAGAGGGGCCCCATCTACGGTCGCTTTAAAGGTCATACGTGGCTACCGGCCGGGTTTTCGCTCGGACCCATCGATATGGGCACACGGGGAACGCATCAAGGAGCGGTTATTTCTCCGCTGCACTCTAACGTTGCCCTCATAGCGCCCCCAGAGAGGCTCAACGCCAGTGAATGGCGTACGCCACGCCATCTACGCGGACGACATTACCATCTTGTCGTTCCATGGGTAACTTAGGACAGATGATGGGAGCCTTCCGAAAGGCCGCCTCGGTAGTAGAAAACTACGCTCGGGGGTCTGGTCTAGAGTGCGCTCCGAATAAATCAGAATTCTTGCACATTGCAAAACCTAAAGATCTAGGACAAAACATACACATTTACTTTAACGGCACTCCAATACCAGAAATGGACGTACTTCAGGTATTGGGATTACAAATCGATAACCAGGGTAACAATTACAAGGCCCTGGAAAATTAAAGTGCACTTGCGAAGAAATTAGTAGGATGCAATATTGGCAGGATCTCTGGCAAGCACGGTGTACTTCTTGAACAAGAAACCGTTTGCCTGGTTCAGGCGTTCGGCGTCAGTCGTGGGGAGTACGTGGTGCCCTATCTCAAGCTGAGGAAGAGCGACCGTGGAACCCTTGACGCGATGATTCGGGCGGCGGTTAAAAAGGCGCTAGGACTCCCGGCCAGAGCCTATACGGAGTGCCTGCTCCAAATCGGGATCCATAATAGTATAAGGGAGCTGATTGAGGCCCACAGAACAAACCAAATTTCTAGGCTCTCCTTGCCCAGCATCGGCAGGCAAGCCCCTGAGACTTAATTCTCGGGCTTCTCCCCACCCTCGAAAGCAAAGTGGACATCTCGGATGTGTGGAAAAATATTTTGACGGTTAAGCCGCTCCCAAAAACATGAATTGGGAGGATAATTAGGGAAAGCTTGAAGCCTGCAGAGCAAAATGTATGTAAATAACTATGTCAGTAAGACAGGCACATATATTACGTGGATGCAGCGGGTTCCCCCGAGGACGGCATCTGCACCATTGCTACTGTGCACGAAGACAGGTGAACGGGCTCTCGGTAAAAACTAGCGACGCGCTGATGTTGGAGGAAGTGGTGATTGCACTGGCTGCCACCCACTCGGACACAGCGTATATAATGTCGGACTCGCAACAGGTTTGCCGAAATTACGTGCGGGTTAGGATAGCGCCACTCACTTGTATAGTATTATTGGCACGTACGAGCAAGTCAGATTCGGATACTTGTAAAAAAATAGATAATGTGGATGTCCGGTCACCAGATGGTGGAGGGAAACGAGACCGCTCACGCGGCTCCAGAGATTTCCTACCCGTGGTTCCGCTCAAATCATCCGGTTCTATACCGCAACAACTATAACAATCCCGCTCATAATTTATGCGGAGATTGAAACTCATTTCCGCCTCTGTAGGGGCGAGTTCCCGTGACCCGCCAATGGTCTCGACAGATATAAGGAATGCCACCTTAGACGGCTTCAAACCGGGTGTTTTATAAAATCCCGCCATACAAAAACACGTGGATCCATAATTTACGGGTAGGTGCAAATTCTGCGGGCAGTATGTTGACCTATCCCACATGGCCTAGGCCTGCCAGCAAAACACAAATATAGCAGTTATAACACATCCAATTAGAGAGGCCTGGAAGGCGGCCCTGTCCAGCTCGGACCTGGAGAAGAGCTTGAGCAGCGGCAGCAGCCAATGGCGTCTCGGAATAGGGTCAGCCACCCGGCCCCATAGCCATCCCCACTTTCCTTTCGCAAATCAATTCAGCCTCACAATAAATGTATTCCCTTCCTTCTCCTAAACTTATAAAAGGGCTGTGAAGAAATATCAACCAAGAAATAACGTTTTGTCGGGCTAGTTGGTGAGAGTTCATCGTAAGTTCAAGGCGCGAAAACGCACATGGACACAAGAAACTCAACGGGACGAAGCGCTCCTTCCCATTGTCTTGCCTTTCTTCTGCCCGTGTTTGGTTTCGCGACTTAAACTTATGATGAAATGGCTATCCTTGGTATTTTTGAACAGTTCATGGCAGCTACACTTTGCTCAGTGTTCCTTGCATGCTTATTCTCAGATGAAAAAAGGGTGGTACTAGAAATGTTTGCTCTTACTTTTGATCCCATTTTCAGGTTTCACTTTGTGCGCGAACGCTCGCTGATACACCGTCTGTGCTTTATTTTAACTTGTATGAACAGGTGACCAACCTGACGGAAGTAAGTGTGACCACTCCCGAAGAGACAATCCAGCTCCTCGAGAGTGCCTCTGCATCTCGAAGCACAGCTTCGACCAACATGAACTTGCGGTCATCACGGTCTCACGCAATCTTCACCATGATTGTTGAACAGCGGGACAAAGGAGATGGTGGCTCCACAAGGCTAGCCAAGTTACACATAGTTGATCTTGCTGGATCTGAACGAGCTGCAAAAACTAAGGCAGTTGGCGAAAGGCTCAAGGAAGGTTTGTTGCCAATATTTCAACGTTTAAGCAGCTAGTTGTTGGCGGATGACTCTAATGCTGAGAAATGGGCGAGCAGCTGGAAGTTAAAAAGGCACAGTAGTCAAACTGCGACAGAATATACACGGAGTTGGCACAAGTTCAGATGAGGGTGCGCTACTGTCACGCTCTGTAACATATCCAGTGATTTCGATTTTTTTGATCGAGAATAAGCAGTTTTTGTGCAGCCTGTAGTCCGCCATGTTCTCCATGCAGCTCTTATAGTCGACGTTTCGATAATTTGGTTTGAAAGCCAGCGCGCATACACTGCATGTAGGGTTAAATATTTCTCTACGAATTTCAATACTTATCGTTGCTCACGCAAGTGACTCAGGACGTCTTAACCAGTGTCCTACATGGCTTTTGTGATAAGCGAATTACGCAATCGTAAATTATCCATTGCGCTCACAGCACACGGTGGTAATTTAGTACTCCATTTTCAAAGATACAGCGCTTGTGATATCAAATCATATCGTCTTCTAGGTTTTAGCTGTTTGGTTGGCACTTAGCTGACATTTCATTATCAGTGTCAAAAGATGGATGAGTGTGTACTCCTAATTTGTTCACAGGAATCAAAATCAACAGAGGCCTCTCGTCACTTGGCAATGTCATCAGCGCTCTATGCGATGGCGACCCCCACGTACCATACCGAGACTCTAAACTGACGAGGCTGCTTCAGGGTACGTACAAACATTTCCTGGCTGGGATCATGCCTGGGTTCCTCGATTGCACGGTTGCGCATTGGGAATGTGGCACATACTGTGTACTTTACTGTGCACAGCGCATAATAATTGCTTTCTTCACCACCATCTCATGTTGTAGAGAGCACAGCTTTGACCAATACTTGGAGTTATTAATGCGGAATGCATTTAACGACTACATTTTCGACTTCCTTTGTCTATCATGGCTCCGTCCACAAAACTGCAGGACAAACGTGGGTGCCTTAATGAAGCTCACAAAAATTTCTGTAGTTCACGTTGTTTTCCTCAGTACACTTAAACATCGTAAAGTGCACTGACTGCGAACGGATATTTTTATCACAGTTCAGGTCTTTCATTTCACACAATCTTCACTTAGGTATACTAGTGACTACTGATGTTATTTTGTTTCACTGTGACTGTCCTTGCTTTGGGTTATAGCTGTAGTTTGGCCCAGGTTTTGAGAAGCTCTCGACTCCGCAGCAAACCGCTGTGCTGCAACCGTATTGAACTGCCCAGAATTTAATATTATCGTTGTCAGGTTTTCTCATAGAGCTTCGTTTTTGTAATTTAGAATAACATTTCATCTAAAATTTTCAAAAGTATTTCAAGAATTAGGTGTTGTGTGATTGAGGTATTGTTAGTCAGTGTTTAGTAAGGGTGTCCTAAAAGTAATGCCCAACGTTTTTTTTTTTCGCTCGAAAGGCGTTAATTCGCACACTTATGATATTAAGAAAATTCAATCCGCACCTCTGCTGCTTACGACTATATTGAACCGCACCATACTCTTAGCGAATTTGATTTGTTAGTGATTTTAATATGTGCACATTTCTGAATCAGAGTAAGAATGACGAGAGCAGCATATTCATCGTGCAGACAGGCTATACAAAAATGGGAAATATGGAAGACAGAAGTTTATCCTACGACATTGACGTGATATTGGTGAAGAAAATTAGTTATTTGGGACTCCCCTGGAGGCCTGGTGTCCTTTTTCCTGAGGAATTTACGTTTTGGTGCCCTTTTACTATACTCATGTTTAAATACAAACGGCTTTAGTATAAATGGAAAAATGTAGAGTCGCTTAAGCAATGAAAAATAAGAGCTCAGTTTCACTTTACTACATTCCAGTTTACTATAGCGGGATTGTACAGTCTTGAGAAAAAGTGGAGAGACCACGCTAACTGCTACGATTGCGTTTTTGACGTATAAAAAGATGTGTCAGAGAAAATTGCTTGGGCAAGAAGGCAAGTATATTATGCATGGTACCTAATGCACTTCTCAGAAATAACTGTTTCACTGTCAGAAAAAGCTGGCGGGTAGTTTTCTCAAAGCGCATGGTCTCTCCACTTTTGCTCACGACTGTACATGATGCAACTCGGCTGATTTGTTACGGGACACTAACCTAATTTCTCTTAGATCCGCAATCATCATCATCATCATCATCATCAGCCTGATTATACCCACTGCAGGGCGAAGGCCTCTCCCATATTTCTCCACTTAACTCGGTTCTGTGCTAGCTGCATCCACTTGACCCCTGCGAACTTCTTTATCTCATCCGCCCACCTAACTTTCTGCCGCCCGCTGCTACGCTTTCCTTCCCTTGGAATCCAGTTTGTTACCCTCAGCGACCATCGGTTATCCTCTCTTCTCACTAAATGTCCTGCCCATGTCCATTTCTTCTTCTTAATTTGCCCTGCCGGGGTGGCGCAGTGGTTACGGCGCTCGACTACTGTTCTCAAGGACGCGGGATCGAATCCCGGCCTCGGCGGCCGCTTTTCGATGGAGGCGAAAAGCAAGGTGCCCGTCTGCTGTGCGATGTCAGTGCACGTTACAGAACCCCAGGTGGTCGAAATTTCCGGAGTCCTCCACTACGGCGTCTCTCATAGCATAAGTCGCTTTGGGACGTTAAACCCTACAAACCAACCAAACCAATCTTCTTAATTTCTACTAGAATGTCGGTAACTTGAGTTATTTCTCTGACCCACTCTGCACGCTTTCTATCTCTTAATGTTACCCCTACCATTTTTCGTTCCATAGCCCTCTGGGTTGTCCTCAACTTAAGTAGAACTCTCTTAGTTAGCCTCCACGTTTTAGCCCCATAGGTGAGTACAGGCAAGATGCAACTGTTGTATACTTTCCTCTTGAGCGATACCGGTAAGCTGCTAGTCATAATCTGCGAGTGCTTGCCAAATGCGCTCTATCCCAATCTTATTCTTCTTGTTATTTCCTTTTCATGGTCCGGATCTGCGGTTACTAACTGTCCTAAGTAGACATATTCGCCTACTACTTCCAGTATTTCGCTACCTAACGTAAACTGCTTTTCCTTCCCGAGGCTGTTGAACATTACCTTAGTCTTCTGCATATTGATTTTCAATCCCACCTTTCTACTTTTCCTGTCTAGGCCAGCAATCATTCTTTGCAGTTCATCTCCTGAGTTACTTAGCAAGGCAATGTCATCAGCAAATCGCAGATTACTGAGGTATTCTCCATCTACCCTTATCCCTAACTGCTCCCATTCCAAGTCTCTGAATACTTCCTCTAAACAAGCTGTGAATAGTACTGGGGAGATTATGTCTCCTTGCCTAACACCTTTCTTTATGGGAATTTTGTTACTTTCTTTATGCAGAACTATGGTTGCTGTGCAGTCACTATATATATCTTCCAGCACTCCGCAACCCGCAATCAATATTTTACTATACTAAAGGTTTATAATTGTTCACACTTCGCCATGAGAGAAGTGGCAGTACCCATACTAAATTAGTGCGCGTACAGTATTTCTCAAACTGGCATAGCAGTTGACTGGTACGAGACGTCAGCTTGGTAGTGTTGTTCATGAGAGACTCGCCAATGGAAACTGCACTGTTCTGCTCCAGATTAGGCGGGATTTACCACGCGCCCACCATGTGCTCTTTTTACAGCTGACAGCTGCCTGTCTGTCTGTGTGTGTCTAAAAGCTGCGCCGTGGTGAAAGCTCACCGATCTACTCTTGTCGTTTGTGGTATTGCATTCTTAGAAGATGCATGTTACGAAAGTACCAGGGTAACAGGGAAGGGTTTTGCCAGTGACTGAGTATACGGAGAAAGATGAGACATTATGTTCTTAGAGGGTTGAAGTCGGCGTACAAATTTTCAGACGACGAACATCAATGGTAAAATCATACGAGTCCGAGCATGCGCCCAATGCGGGAGGGGTTACACATCAGCTGTAGAAGAACGGAGGTTTGGGCTAGTTGATCATCCATATTTAAGCAACAGCGCAAAAGGACAGAGACGAGTGGAAGGAGGTACACAAGACAGCGGAGGTACACAACGTCGTTGTGTACCTCCTTCCACTCGTCTCTGTCCTTTTTCGCTGTTGCTTAAAGATGGCTACACACCAGCTACGCTCTAATGTGTGTGACAATACACTCAGCAGGAAAACTATGCAGCATCACCCGTGACATGGTGAGAACACAGTGATCAGACATTTTGTTAGTGCCGTCTGAGTCTCTGAGTACCATTAAACAACCGTAACGTTCGGCTGATACGGGACAAGTAACATTTTTACGGGATCACCACGTATGTTTCCCTCGATGTATTAGGGACTGTTCGAAATATGCAGATAGTTTTTTGACCCTCTAACAAGGTTCTGGACGTTTTATAATGCTGATAAAGCATATTTTATTGTTTATGACCCTTCATTTTGCACATTGTAAGTTTGGAGGTATAAATAAATCCTAGCTGGCTCAAAAATGGGAACCATTTTTGATGAGCATTTGCCACGAGGGTTTAACTAAAATAAGGAGACTACAAACTGGGTAGGCTTCACAGTGATTAAAACGACATTGAGTACGTATTGGTCTGCGTCGCAAGGATTACAAATTGTAGTCACACTAAGGCGAGCCTTGCCAAATTCGGAGATTTCTAAAGCTAGAAGACAAGAAAAGGAATATCGGTGAAACTACCGCCAGCCAATTTTATGAGCAAAATGCATGCGTCAATAAACAATTCAGAAACGAATACGCGAGGTCATGGTGCGCTGCCATTCAATTCTAAACGGCGGCAGTCTGCCCTTTGTTTTGCAAGGACGCTTTTTATAGGATATTTTTATGTTTAGCTTTCAGAGGGACAGTTATATTTTTGCTACTTAACTAATGCCAATATAGCCAGACAGACTTGGAAAACCAATATTTACTAAAAACAATTCAAAAGCCTTTCTCGATAGCCCTTGTAAATTTTCGTGGACTAAGAAACCTATCGTTTGGAGGGAGCATTATACGTTGTTTGTGGTAACTACATTAAAGATGCGCCACTTCCTAGCACTCAGTTTCTTCTCCCCGTTCATTTTTATTTCTCCAGATTCATTGGGGGGCAACAGCCACACAGTGATGATTGCCTGCATCAGCCCGGCAGACAGCAACCTGGAGGAGACCCTCAGCACATTACGCTACGCGGGCAGGGCTAGGAGGATCAAAAACAAGCCTGTTGTCAACTTTGATCCGACACAAGCAAGGATCGCCCGACTTCGCCAGCAGGTGTGATCCCGTTTGATGTGTACTGTGACCTATCCTTGTATTGAAAGTAGCATCTTTACAGTTTGGGTGATTACTGCCCTACTGAAAAAATTGTATGGGACAATAACCCCATTTTCTCAACTATCTCACTCAATTCTCATAAGAAATCACATACAAGTCGCATATAATTGCTTAAGGTCTCATAGCTTCTTGTACATTATCATAAATTATGTACGATATTTTATGATAATGATGTGCGCCATATGAGAGTCTATGCGATTCGACAAGATTTTATGAGTTTATTGCCACTTAAAACTTTTGGTTTTTCAGTAGGGTGCATTTGAAAGGAGTACGGTTCCATACAAATTAAGTCTGTATGGCTACCTTTCTCAGATCGCGCCTGACAGAAGGTAGTACGCTGTTAGGTCTTTTTATTGTGCCCAAACTAAAATATAACTGATTTCTGATCTGCTTGCTATGCCAAAAATCCTTCGAAATGTAGTCTTACGTGCTGCTTGCTGTATTAGAGGTGATATGCGCCCAGCTTGTGCCAATATTTTCTTCAAGAATTAAATATTAGGACCCCGGCTATATTCTTAAATCAGTATCATGTGGCGCACAAAGAAGACCCTTTTTTCTGATAATCCTTCAATCGATTTTTGATACACGTTTAGGTAACATGTTTAGAGTCCACCTTCTCAAAGCCAATGTAATAAAAAAATCAGCAAAACAGGCGTGTACCACGCAAGATTTTTTACCTTGGTCAGCCCGCGGCGAGTTGCTCTATAGCTCAGTTGGTCGAGCACATTGGGCGACAACCTGAGATCAGGGGCTAAGATGTTTCTATGTGCGCATTTTTCTGATTTCTCCTACGTAGAAAACACTTAGCGAGAAACACCAAACAGGCGCGCACTACCTGTAATACCGAACGGAACCCGAACTTTCTCTTTCACAACCATCCTCAACTTCTTTCTCTACTTCCAAGTAGATCGCACTCGCACACCAATTCTGTCCCATGCAGATATGTCTGGCCAACAATAAATGTTAGCAACCCTCATATCCAAGGTAGCGCCCAAACAACGAATGAAAAACCAAATCCATCCCTCACGTCGTCCAAACAAGACGGTCACAAATTCGGCCGGAGAGACACAAACTAAAAATGCCACCACACATCTGCAGCTGCCACGAATCAGGCTCACTTCACTCCCAATTAAAAAAAAAAAAAAACGTGTCCGGATTGTGAGTTCTAACGCAAAGAAAACAACACATCAAGGCAACCCTTTTTTCAGTCGCTGATCAGCTTGGCCAGTTTGGTCAGCTGCGATTCAATACATAACACGGTGGCTTTTCCTCTACTCGCTTTCTTCTTCGTAGTGGTTCCGGCTGGCCTATGCGGAAAAAAAAAGGGGGGGGGGGGGGATCGAGCGCAATCAAGGGAACATGTTTCATTTTTTGCTCGAGCCCCCTCCGTTGATTTGTGTTCTGACGGAAATAAACTGCATTTGATTTTGAAATTTGACTTTGAAAAGAAACATCTCTCCCTGAGTGTCCTGAGGGGTGTCGTCGGTTATTCGCTTAATATGACTGGAAGTCTGAGTATCCCTAAGCCTTTGCAGCTGGTACACGTTACTTAGTTTTTTTTTTTTTTTTTTTTTTTTTTTGCACATAACCTTTTTGCAGCTCCAGGAAGTCAACAATGAGCTTACGAGACACAAAGAAGTTCAGCAGGAAGGAGGAGCAGCAGCATCTCTTGCAGCTGATGACCGCGAGTTGGCGATGGTATGCTCTCGCAACATGGAGCTGGAGTCTGAGAACAAGCGCTTGGCCGCGGAACTGCGCGAGGCGCGGAACCGGCTGAGTGTACAGTCTCAGCGCCTCAATCTCGTGAGTGTCGAGTTGCACAGGTGATATTAAACCGGAATCCACACAACTCCCGGGCTCTTCGGACTTGCTATTCAGCTTCTCTGAATACCTAGATCCATGCGTGCTTTAAAAAACTAACCAGTGTGAGCGCCCACACAGTATAAAAATGCGTATTTCAGAAGCTCTAGCATGCGATTGTCACGCGACTTGCGCCAATACTTTCGTTGTTAACGAGAAAAATGCTGCGCACATATTTTTTGTAATCTTCTCTTATACAGCATAGCAGCTATTGAGGAAAATAGTACTTTCCTCCCACCCCCTGAAAAAAAAAAGCGAATTATCCGAATTTCGTTTGCAATATTCTTCTTTTTTCTTTCCTTAATTATAAAGCAGTTTTCATTCATACAAATTCAGTTTGCATTTTACAGTCTCTTAAAATGTTTCGTGCATTCTTTGCATAAATTTAAAGTTGGCGCCACGGTTTCCTTCTACGACGTGGTTCCACCTGGTGGCCCTCTATATTCACGATACTACAATTCGCATAAACCTCTTGCTAGGCTGTGTTTGTACGCTCAGGGCTGTATTTGTGCGCGCGGATCCAAACGCGCTAGGTTGAAATTTTTGCTATCTTGTCTTGAATTGCTTTTTTTTTTCGTATAAGGCTGCTTGAGCAAGCGCTTAATATTATAGTCAGGCTCGAGAATCGAACAGCATAGCTTATTGAGTCCACGACCACTGGCATCATGCCATGCATGACAAATATTTGAACCGGGGCCGCATCTTCTTGAACCAAAAGCTTCATGCCTAGTGATTACGTCAATATTGATGCGTTTTGATCCACAAAATAAACAAATGCTCTGTGAAGGCGAGTAATAGTTGATCATGCACTTGACACCAACAGTTCTGTTCCCTGTGTCCTCTTACTCCATGCAGAAAATTCTGCGGCCCACTCTGTGCAGAGCTTGTCCTTCTCGCGAACCTTTGGCAGATTCGTAGATTCGTTTTCGTAGCGGATTTCCATTTCTAAAAGTGCTGTGCGCCAGACATTTGATACAATATACGCTGCCGTCTCATTCTCGTAAAGACGCTGGTGATAGTTGGCACTCTAAGCTCTTACGCGGACGGAAAGCACACTTCTTGGACATATTTCTGTGCCTCTACACCATTCTTACACTATGCCCTACAGTCAAGGTTAATCAAGAACGAGAAAGCGATTGGAATTTTCCCCCGTGCCACGCATTTTCCCCCGTGCCACCTACCTTAACATTAGTGACCTCGTACCGCGCCTCTCTAGCTTTGCCTTTAAACCCTCCGCATCCATAAACCGAACAATGAAATCTGACACCCAAAAGCACAAGGATAAAGACCTGTATTCTTGCCTTACCTGCCAAAAAGCTTGCCTGGAGCAGACTCCGCCCTTTCAGCGTAGCATTCTGCGCTTGCGCACTCTCCCCCTGCCATCCCCATATACGTGGACAAATGGGGTCACCCTAGTGCACAGTATTCAGCTGTCCAAGAGCCCTGCGCACTAAACAGAAGGGAGGTTGCAGTCTAGCGTTCACCTCGTATTGGTATGTTCCCGGGAAATTTTCAAATGGTGCTACTTTCAGCCTGCGAAAGAACTAATATTTCTCTGGCGTCGTGTGATTTTCACACTTAGAGTGGAATACGATTTGCCTCCTTATTGTGGTGCATAAGTGCTGCCATCCATGGAAGGGAATTAAGCTCAAATCTCAGTTGCCCTGAAACTATAGTGACCCTTCTTACCCCGCACCTGTGTAGGTCTCTGCTTGGTACATTCCAAAGATAAGCCCTTCAGCACTTTATCATGACACCAAAAAATAATTGCATTAATATTAACACGGTGTGGTTGAAGGACTCATTCTCCAGAAAATACGGCGTTAACATTGGGAACGAAAAATCGTAGAAATGGCTTCAGTGGGCACTATACTCCGTTTCATACATCAGGTGCAACGCAGCGAAAGCTACGCAAGTAGTCCGCAAGAAAAAAAAAGGAGGCGTATCACTACGCGCTCGTTTTGTAGCCGAGTGGTTCCTGCGGAAACGAGCTCTATTCCGAGCATACACGTTTGCAATAACTTGCTTCGCATGCCTAGACATCTTCGCAGTGCGGATATTATAGAAAAAATGCCCACCGAAGAACCATTTTCTCAAAATGAGATGCGCAGCGCGGAGGGCACAGCCAGCGCCATCTAATGGCACAGCTGGCAAGGTTGCGGGGCAGCGAAAACGCGACACGAACAAAAACGACATAAAAAACATACAAATTCACCGAATCCGATCCTTTCTCCCTAAAAAAGGTGCTCTTTATGAAGTTGATGGAAAATGTAAGATTTATTAAGCTTGCAGACAGAATAACTATTATTTCCTCTCGTAAAGAGCAGGCACTATTTTTCATCGCGGATTAGGAGAGTGCGAACAAGACCTGTAGCTTTGGCAGTGTTGCACTTGATGTATGAAATGGAGTATAGTTGCCAGGTACCAACCATGCAGTGACTGGTCGTCGCATGGCTTAAGGTAATACAGTTGAATCCCGCTATAACGAAATTCACGGTGCACGAAAAAAAATTCGTTCTCGCGGAACTTCGTTATCGCAAAAATTTGACGTGAAACGCAGAAAGAATTGCCCAAGCAGCAGCAAAGGCGTTTAATGCCAAAAATCTGTAAGCTTGGTTTGCTTACGCTTCACGGCGAGCAACGCCGTCACGCGATTTTCGCACTCGGTCAGCAAACCCATTGCAACATCGTCGTCTCGGACAGCAACGAAATTCCTGATGACATCAAAAGCGTCCATCACCTGTACGGCGGTTGCCGCAGCCGGCGCTTCCTGTACGTCGTCGTCTTCTTCATCGGAAGAGTCCTTATCATTCCGGGCAGCTTTTATGATCTGCTCATCACTCACATCTTCGTGAACAACAACACAAGCGTCAGCGCCGATGTATTCGTCGAGCTCGAGATTAGGCGGCACGGTTCCTATTTCTCCCAGCGTTTTCCAGGCGGCCGCGATCCCCGGAGCCGGTGACGCCTCTTCGTCGTCGTCTGTAACGCCTGGTGTTAGGCCAGCAGAGTGTACGGGTCGACCTTCGGCAAATCCGGCGTGCCTGAAACAGTTCACAATTACTGAGCGCCCCAGTGTGCTCCAGGCAGCAGACATAATCTGCAGTGCCACGTACAAGTCCACCTTCGTGTCTCGGCCGGTTTCAGTGTTAAAAAGCAGCCGCTGAATTAACCTCCCGCGGTAAGCGCGCTTCAGGCTAAGAATCACGCCCTGATCGAGAGGCTGTAAGACAGACGTGCAATTGGGAGGGAAAAACCTCAGCTCCGTGTTAGTGAGCTTGACTTCGTCGGAGTGATGCGCTGAACAATTGTCCAAAAGCAAGCAAACTTTACGGCCCTGCCGCTTCATGTCGCGGTCGAATGCCATCATCCACTCGGTGAAAATAGCGCGGGTCATCCATGACTTGTTGTTCGCCTTGTACTGCACAGGTAGGCTACGAGTTCCCTTAAAACAGCGCGGCTTGGCACTTTTGCCTATGACTAACGGCGGACGCTTGTCCGAGCCATCCATGTTTGTGCAAAGCAGCACTGTGATGCGTTTTTTGCTGTGTTTGCCGCCGTGACAGCGCTGCCCCTTGAAGTCGAGCGTCCTAGCCGGCAACATCTCGTAGAATAGCCCGGTCTCGTCGGCGTTGTAAATGTCTGCAGGCGCGAAGTTGCTTAAAATTCCGGCCATGTTACTCGCCTTCCAAGCAGCTGCTCCGTCCACGTCTGCTGACATTGACTCGCCGCACAACACTTTTCCAACGATGTTATGGCGGGCCTTGAAACGGTTTAGCCAGCCAATGCTGGCTTTAAAATAATCAATGCCAAGTAGGCATGCATAGTTCAAGGCTTTCTGCTGGACGATGCTTCCGGACAGGGGGACGTTGCTGGCTCGTGCTTCCACAAACCACGCATGCACTGCTTTGTCCAACTCTTCATGGAGGGGCCGCGTCACCTTTTTGTGCTTCGAGGATGTGCCTGAAGCAAGTGCCATTCTCACGCTGTCCTTATTGCCTAGAATCGTTGACAGCGAACTTGCAGGAATTCCGAAGTCTTCAGCAATTGCCGCTTTCTTCCTTCCGCTTTCTGCTTGGGCGATTATTTGAGCTTTTTGCTCAAGGGAAAGAGTTTTGCGTTTTTTCACTTGCGTTGCCATCGTGTCCTGCGGATGAAAACTCGTCGTTGTCGAAGAGAAAGGCAGCGAGTGAACAACGCGACCACGACACAAAGCCAAAATGGCGGAACTGCAATCACGTGATTTCATGCTTAATGTGGCTTTGGATTTGACTTGGACTTTTCGCCAATAAAACTAGTTTCGGTTTCGATTTTGAACGCGAAAATTTCGTTGAAGCGGAAACGCTCTGCAAAAATGGTTCGTTGTGCAGAGAAATTTAGGCCATTAATTCTTATAGGATACTCGCGGGGAATAAAAAATTATTCGTTGTCGCGGAAATTTCGTTGTGGCGGTATTCGTTGTGGCGGGATTCAACAGACCACAGGCATGGCCAAAACGTTGGGCGCTTCAACTTCTGCTTCTTTGGCTTGGGGCTTAAGGTGCGAATCGAACATTTTGGACACTTCCGTCCCAAGTCAGACCTTTGGTCGTATAGGCACGTTCGTACTGTCAGGATATTTTTATGTTTCACATATCGTGCTTACATACGACAGTGTGCATATAAGTATGTGTGAGATAATAACGGCGCAAATAAGACCACCGATTTAGCAGTAAAAATGGACGCAAACAAGGTTCTGAAAAGGGAGTCGCAGACTTGAGCCATTAGTTTGTTGTGGCATTCCCTTAAAGGTATATCACAAGTGCCGCCACGATGTTTATGTAAATTGTAGTGACTTGTGAGTTTAATGCTGCTACAATGTACCTGAACTCAATTGACAATGTACCTGCACTCAATTGTTTTCTTTCAGGACGAATTGAACAAACAGGATCTGAAGGATCGTCTCGTGCATCTGCCAGAACAAACCGAGTAAGCACACTGCATTTGCTTTCGACTCAACGCATTGTTTGAAAGAAATAGGAGCTCATTTGGGAACTGGATCAGTATGCGGCAGTTTCAACTGCATTCAAATGCCTGTTGTTAAGCAGTTCTTTGCTTTTAAATATTTTATTCGTCCTTTCTATTGCTCATGAAGTGAAATACGGTGCATAAGGGAGAGCGAGAAATCAGAGCTTCTGAGAAAGACCAATGGTATATGTCTATTTTGAGTGCTATATCTTAATGCACATTCTATACAACAGACTTGCACCGGGGTGGCGCAGTGGTTACGGCGCTCGACTATTGTTCCCAAGGATGCGGGATCGAATCCCGGCCTCGGCGGCCGCTTTTCGATGGAGGCGAAAAGCAAGGCGCCCGTGTGCTGTGCGATGTCAGTGCACGTTAAAGAACCCCAGGTGGTAGAAATCTCCGGAGCTCTCCACTACGGCGTCTCTCATAGCCTGAGTCGCTTTGGGACGTTAAACCCCACAAACCAAACCTTTAGAGATAGATTATAGCATGGTCATTTAGCCTTCAAACGACAAGCACAATGTTTGATTTACCAAAAGTTCACATTATTGAATACCCTTCTACTGCACAAGGCTCATTCACTCATAGTGATTCTATCTAATCAGTGCCTGGGATATGTTTACCCATACATCTGAGATGAATACTAAATTACAGCAACAGTATTTCGGAGTTTTTTCGAGTGCTTCGCTTCACACACATTGTCGAAAATATCAGGAATTCCTTCAAAGTGGTGCCTCCATGGCTTATTATTATTTTTTTTCCATGGCAGATACGGTAGCTGCAGAGTATCTTCATAATTTGCAACGTAGTGTTTAATGATGCTTCACAACAAATTACGGCACACGAATGTAGCGCTAACATAACACAGGCAAAGAAGAAATAATAGCAGAAAAGCTGGTTTCTGGCATCTGAAAAGCAGTTTCTTTTTAGATCGGCATGCCTACTCCCGGGCTGCAACTGCTGTGTTCGGCGGATGTGACGAATAATAATGAGCTCTTTAGGAGGTCCCACCTCATCTTATGCACCTGAAGACTAAATGGGGATACAGATATTTTAAAGCAAAAGGTGTACTCTCCTGGCTGTAGCTGGTAAACCCCCGCCTTCATCGGCTCTCGGGGAATGACGACCTTCAAGGTCTCGCAAGGTGATTCTTAGGCACTGTCATTTTGTTGGTGATTTATCATATCCATGTGTAGTGTTTTCACGCTAACTAAGTAATAAGCTTGAGAAGGACTCGAGCCGGCCTAGAGCGAAACCGAGGACGCCGAATCAGTATCCCAGCATAATAACTATTGAACCACTACAATAGGCATTTTCGCTCGTTAGAACCCGGTTTAGGTAGGTTTTGAATATCGTGCATTTCCCCTTCTTCCTATCTTAAATAGTAGCAAAACATAAAAAATATATGCGCCACGTTATCTAAAGCATGCAAATAAGACAACTAAACCAACCCAAAGGACAAAATAACGAGGAACACAAGCAAAATAATGCAGATTAAAAATTTTTGATTAGGAGAATTAAGACAGAGCAATTCCTTTTCCAGAAGCGTGGTCCGAGGCTTCTCTTCCTTGCCCTTAGTTTAGTTTGCACTGCATGTGTATATCACAATGAACCAAACAGCCTGAATCGTCATGCTTAATCAGTTCATCACAATCAGTGGGAGAAGCAGCTTTCGAAAAAGACAAAAAAAATCGCCTCATTGGTCTTAGCGAAGTTGTAATATAATTAATTCTGTCCAAACATCGACTTTTTTGCTGCCCATAATCGCCATAGCAATGAAAGTGCCATAAATTGCAAAATGAACTTTTCGGCGCTGTTTGAGGTATTCTTCATCTTTGCCAAACACTCACTGTGCAAATTACGAATGGAAGTTGTGGCACATAGCTTCCTCCTAGTAATTTTATGAGAAACTCAAATGCACACTCATTTGCATCCTACGAACAGCAACCTGGTCGACGCTGATGTCGATCAAGCAACCAGCCTCTTGAAGGACGTCCAAGCAACTAATTTGGAATCCGTGGTGAGTTGTGCTTTTTAACCTTGTTACTGTCAATTTATTTTCTAGTAGAAACATTGAACGCAGGTTAATATTCCCAGAGGAAGCTTCAGCATTCTATGGTTGGAATTCAGTTCCCTTGTTACACAGCTGATGTTCTAGTTTCCATACTAACCACATCACACCATCTACGAAATGCGAGAGAGACGCAATATTTTCTAGTGTAATGTCTCTTTCAAATTGTGTGTATGGCATTAGTGAACGTGTATCAGCTTATGATTTCACCAAAACTCAATACGCCACAGAAGAGCTGTAATCGATTTTTAACTGCCCAGTTTCGGTTTAAGCTTCAAGTTCCTGATCGAAGGTTGAGACGTCGCAAGTTTATGCTTTCACGTGACGCATAAAGAAGTTTCATATATTGCTGATTTGTAGTTGTAATTTGCTCAAACTCTGAAGAAAAGTGGCTGGAAATGAAGCTATTGCAGTTTCTATGTGTCTCACAGGGCCTCATACTAGCTTGTGAGATCGTAATCATCGTTTCGCAGCGGGAAACTGAAACTGTATGGCATCAGAAACTCAAATGTTGGTTATTTTTTTCATCATCATCATCATCATCAGCCTGATTATACCCACTGCAGGGCGAAGGCCTCTCCCATATTTCTCCACTTAAACCGGTTCTGTGCTAGCTGCATCCACTTGACCCCTGCGAACTTCTTTATCTCATCCGCCCACCTAACTTTCTGCCGCCCCCTGCTACGCTTTCCTTCCCTTGGAATCCAGTTTGTTACCCTCAGCGACCATCGGTTATCCTCTCTTCGCACTACATGTCCTGCCCATGTCCATTTCTTCTTCTTAATTTCTACTAGAATGTCGGTAACTTGAGTTATTTCTCTGACCCACTCTGCACGCTTCCTATCTCTTAATGTTACCCCTACCATTTTTCGCTCCATAGCCCTCTGGGTTGTCCTCAACTTAAGTAGAACTCTCTTGGTTAGCCTCCACGTTTCAGCCCCATAGGTGAGTACAGGCAAGATGCAACTGTTGTATACTTTCCTCTTGAGCGATACCGGTAAGCTGCTAGTCATAATCTTCGAGTGCTTGCCAAATGCGCTCCATCCCAATCGTATTCTTCTTATTTCCTTTTCGTGGTCCGGATCTGCGGTTACTACCTGTCCTAAGTAGACATATTCGCCTACTACTTCCAGTATTTCGCTACCTAATGTAAACTGCTGTTCCTTCCCGAGGCTGTTGAACATTTCCTTAGTCTTCTGCATATTGATTTTCAAGCCTACCTTTCTACTTTTTCTGTCTAGGTCATCAATCATTATTTGCAGTTCATCCCCCGAGTTGCTTAGCAAGGCAATGTCATCAGCAAATCTTTACTAAATTAATTTATTTTAAAAATAGAATGAGGAAGCAAATTTCGCACAATATTTCATATTAGGTAATGTACTGCTCATAATTCAAACCAAAAGCGCAGTACAAAATTTTCATCTCTACTCCTTTAAAGAGACTGAAAATATATTTATTGAGGTTAAATAAATCAGCGAAGAGATGTACCATTATCCTTCTCCACCCCCCACCCCTCCTAAAATTTCCTAGCAAGCTTCATCAGCCCCACAGATATCAGGTGATCAAAATTACGGATCTCTTTTCTCCAGTTCACTTTTACACACTGGAGCATACGAAGAAATAGCGAAAACAGGTTGGGACTGCGTCTTGTTGGCGGAATGGTCACGCGCTGTCGCCCAGTTTAATTCTGGTAGCTGCACTCGCTTGAGAGCTTGCGGGCTTCGTCGTTTGGGTACTTTTTTACAGCTGTCACTGCGAGCGAGTAATGAGCCAGGTTATCACGGCGTGAATTCTGCAAGTGGCCCCAATAGGCACTTTCGACCTCTGTTAGTATGCCCTATGTATAAGCAAGCTGCTGAACACCGGTGACAGCAGCATTGGCCATTGGCAGGCTCACGGGAATTCGGAAACTACCACGTCGGCATTTTCTCTCATCCTTTTCAGTGCGCCCTGCCCGGTCGCCTGGGTCATGGTGACGGCTAGAGTGTCAGATAGCAGCGCTACCCCATCCCAGTCACCCACCATTACATGACCTGAGTCACGACCTGTACCGTTCAGGAAAACAATTTGAGAAACCACCATTACGTAGCGACCCATGTATTTAAAAATTTGGATTTTTAAAACTTCAGACGCCACCTTCATGCCAAGAGATCGTACTTTTATTTATTTATTTATTTATTTATTTATTTAGAACATACTGCAGGCCTACAGTAGGCCCAAGCAGGAGGGGCGAATACATAATATATGCAAGAAGAACAGGATTAGCAAAATTGAAAAATGTTAAATACAAGTTGTAACACAAAATACAACAATAAATACAAGGCTCATATGCAAAATACAAAAAGTAAACGTAGAAATAAATGGCTCTCAAATGAAATGCTGTGACGAAAACATTGAGTCAAAAGAATCGGCTCTGGTTAAAAGATCTGGCGGACAGCTGTTCCACTCCTCAATGGTGCGTGGAAAAAATGAGTATTTAAAGGCGTTAATCAAGGGGTTAATGATTGTGCATGATGATTTCGTGTTTGGCGCGCAGTGTTAGGTTTAAGGAAGGGGTCTGCATTCATAGACAGTTTATGGTTTTTCAGTAAGAAAAGCAGTTTCAGTCTTTGAATTTTCCGGCGCAGCTGTAATGTTTCAATACCGTGAGTTCTCATGAGTGTCGTTGGTGAGTCAGTTACACGATACTTTGAAAAAATAAAACGGACGGCTTTGCGTTGAATCATTTCAAGGGCCTCGATGTTACGTTTAGTGTAGGGATCCCAGACGGTGCACGCATATTCTAGTGATGGCCTTAATATTGAAAAGTAGGTTAATGTTTTAAGTTCAGGCGGGGCAAGTTTTAGTTTGTGTCTAAGAAAGCAGAGTTTACGAAAGGCTGAGGAGCATACATTTGATACATGTTTATTCCAGCTATGGTTTTTCGTTATTGTAACTCCTAGATATTTGTACTCGCTGACTTCGGTCAGAAGATGAGATGTGTGAATGCTCAGTGTGAATGCTTAAAAACATTCGTTCTACACACGGAACATACATACAAGCAATACTGCAACCGGTTTCCTTGTCCCTTTAAACGAACGCAGAAAAAAATTTGAAGTATTGTACCCTCTTAAATTTAGTTCATCTGTTAAATGTCATTTCTGAAAGAAAACAAACAATCAGTTTAGCGCAGCAGCATTTTTATTTCTCCTAGTTAAACTGGTAACGTTAAAGTACGAGTTGCCATGTAACGTAGCCTCATGGTCAGCATACAAAAACAGACTTTCATCGCAGTTGGCTGGACAGGTTAGCCGGAGGCGACAACGCTTGAATTTGAATATAAATGCAGTGAAACTAACAGCTTAGAGGCTGGAAGGGACATTAAGAAGAAATTATGGTTAGCCTGTATTCCATATCCGTTTTTAACACTCTGAAAGCCATATAATAGCTGATAAGTATTCACTGTGTGTGCGTGTTTGCCTGCGCTCGCTTTGGTACTACCCAAAGATAGCGCTAAAAAAAATCAAGCTTTCCTTTGAAAACACTAATTATTTCATTGTATATTTGAAAACCTTGTCCACTGAGAGTTGTTTTTTGCCTCAGATATGTAGTAGAACAAAAGCGGCACAACATGGATGGGTCTATGACGCGAACCTCGGTTTGTGAGTTTTCTCCTTTGTTTTTTGATGACGTCTCCCCCTCAAGCATGAGACAAATGAGAGCTTTGGCAAGAGGTTGTATCTTATGCCCACTGCAATTAAACTGAAGTCCACTACTTTTTATATAAAAAAGCTCCTACAAAGGAGTGATTTGTGCAATATATTCTCTCTAGCTGCTAACATGTCTTGGTAAATTTGTACTCCTCCCATCACTATATATCGCTGCAGCACTAATTTTATGGCCTCTGATTAAGGATGTGTAATCATTGTGTGCTTGCTAAGTAACTCAGGAGATGAAGTGCAAAGACTAATTGGTGACCTAGACAGGAAAAGTAGAAAGGTAGGATTGAAAATCAATATGCAGAAGACTAACGTAATGTTCAACGGCCTCGGGAAGGAACAGCAGTTTACGTTAGGTAGCGAAGCACTAGAAGTAGTAGGCGAATATGTCTACTTAGGACAGGTAGTAACCGCAGATCCGCACCATGAAAAGGAAATAAGCAGAATAAGATTGGCATGGAGCGCATTCGACAAGCACTCGCAGATTATGACCAGCAGCTTACCGCTATCTCTCAAGAGGAAAGTATACAACAGTTGCATCTTACCTGTACTCACCTATGGGGCTGAAACGTGGAGGCTAACCAAGAGAGTTGTACTTATGTTGAGGACAACCCAGAGGTCTATGGAACGAAAAATGGTAGGGGTAACATTAAGAGATAGGAAGCGTGCAGAGTGGGTCAGAGAAATAACTCAAGTTACCGACATTCTAGTGGAAATTAAGAAGAAGAAATGGACATAGGCAGGACATGTAGTGCGAAGAGAGGATAGCCGATGGTCGCTTAGGGTAACAAGCTGGATTTCAAGGGAAAAAAAGCGTAGCAGGTTGCGGCAGAAAGTTAGGTGGGCGGATGAGGTTAAGAAGTTCGCAGGTGTCAAGTGGATGCAGCTAGCACAGAACCGGGTTAATTGAATAAATATGGGAGAGGCCTTCGCCCTACAGTGGGTATAGTCAGGCTGATGATGATGTTGAGGAGGAGGATGATGATGATAAATGATTTTATGGCTATGTAGGCAGGTTTCGCATGGGCGTTATTTTTCCGAAACTGTAAAGAAGGAACTTTTTGGAATATCGGTAAAGGATGATACCATTGAATAGAGTGGCAAGCAAAAGTGTGCAAGTGCAAAAATGGTAAATTAGGTAGAAATTAGAGCCTAGTTTTTGTTGGCGGGCAATTTGAAATGTTTCAACATGAACGAGCGGGGAAGGGCGCGATTTGTGTGCACAAAAGGGTTGGAATGGTTATAAAGAGTGTAAAGATAGGTAATCAACTAACTGTAGTCTGAAAAGTTTCGAGACCACTGCGGAATTTGCAATGCAGAAATGCGAAAGCCTGAGCGCTGCTGCTGCACACGGTAAATCGCGCGCCCCTTGTCGAGCACAACCAGTGTTCCGCTGAACGCCTCAAAGTTCATCGGTGTTCTATAATTGGTATACAGGAAAGTTTCAGTATGTGTCACTTGCGGAAGCCTCGCCGACACATCTCACGGACAACGCAGAAACGATAAAGCTTACGTCTTTCTCCAGTGCAGATTCTGCAGTGATCTCGGAAAAGTTTCCTTAACTGGGGTTCGAAGCCTCAGTAGAGAGGTGGTCGGACATCCTGCGGTCGCCTCTCCCCGTTTGAAAGCATATGCATGTCCCATATCGAGCACAATGCCATAATATGCATGGAGGTATTTGGCTGCACGTGCTATGCATTTGTGGGTATTCACCTGTTTCTTGTACTGCACCGCCTGTCTAGACGATTAATGAAATTACTTCCTTGGTCTATTGAAATGATTGAACCAGTGCATTCCACTGGCACTTAGTCGACCACAACGCTGGTTTCCTGTGCATTCCTTACCTTCACGAGGCATTTATTTGCGTGTTTTTTTTTCGCAGTATGCGTTTGGCGGAGGCAACCATAGATGGCAGAGACCATGTCTCGTGCGGGTTGTTTCCTGTTCCTCACTTCATTCTAATTTGCCGAGCAGGCTGACACGGCAGGAAGTGCGAATCACAAAGAGACAACTGCAGCAAAGGACGAAGCTGCTTCTGACGTTGACGTCACGTCCGGTGAGCAGTTGCACCACGATCCAACCACCGAGCAAGATGCACTGCACAATAAGCTGGACGACCTGGACCGAAAGCTGCAAGCAAAGGAAGACCTGGCAAGCAAGATGGACATGAGCAATGAACATCTCGAGATCATGCTGGGCCTTTACGAGGCAAGGACTGATGATTGCATTTCTTTATTATTTTTTTTTGCATATTTATTGCTAAAAGATAATCCGCAGTGACTGAATCTATGGCTTCATGAAGCTGACATGAAGTCTGCTTTGCCATTGTTCACATATTTATGGAAGAATATTTCAACGTACGACATCGATGCAGGTACCCGCGAAGTGTTAAACAATTAGACTTAATACACAGCTTTCTTGTTGCGGAAGGCAGTTATAAGGCATGTACTCTTCCATGTGTGATGCTGCAGTTGGGTCATGAACACTTTGTCCTCTTGCGCATAACTCTTCTGAGTACGTACTCTAAGTACTGGCGCATTCACTATTCGTCATATAGTGGTCACATCCTCGTCTTTGTGCGCCTTAGTATCTTATGCACTCAAAGTCCTCTCATAATTTAACTATTTTAACTTTTGAGAGCACAACAACGTGCTTAACGAGCAACGCCATCCTCGGAGAGCTGCAGAAAAATCAGCGCTCTGCCCTTTAATTTTTCGCAACGAGAACAAATAGAGCACCTGGATGTTGCAAGCGTCCACTTAGCCAAATAGCAAAACCTTCTTGAATGTGCTGCGCCGTCCCCAGTGCTGGACGTGTATTTGAGAACTATATGTAACGAAGGTGTTGGGGCGAATGTCCTTGATGTAACAAACGTGCCGCACGAATTCTTTTAGCTGGTGCCAAGTAGCTGGAGATTTGACGCAATCACGCAGAAGTGTCACAAAGCACGAAATGTCATGATAGCAATGTCCAATATCGCTATCGAGAGGACGCAGTTGATGCTCTTTGCCGTCGGTGCATCTACGTGGTGAATTCTACAGTCTCCTGCCCTTTCGCTTGTCAAATGTCGCTAAACAGTTCATGCTCTTTTGGAGCTACAATAGAACACAGAAAAGACACTCGCTGCCATTGCTGACGCACAGTTACCAGCGAGATGCCGATGCTGGTAGCTCTCGCGCGTTGTAAATGATGATGGCGAGAGCACCTGTGAAATGGCTTGACGATTATGGGATTACGTACCCTGGGACATCTGCACCGGGCAGATAGATTACGCATGAAGGGTGCTCGCTTAGTCAAGCTCTGGCAGTAGCGCAGTGTGACCACGCGCATTTTTCTTATTGCAACGGTGCATCAGACACTCCTTGCCTTTCGCATACCAACTTTGGGAAAGCTGCTGGGGGCGGCGCCTACCATAGTCACGCTATTGGCATAATCAGCAAATATTTTTCTCACTTTAAGTTCGCGAGTATAAGTATGAATTTGCTGTAAACATTTCTGTATTGATTTCTCTATTCTGCACCGTCGTTTCGAGCCTTCATGCAAAAATTGCATATGAATAAATGCAGTATATAAAGAAAATACTGCAGATTTTTCTCAACTTCATTATAATAAAGTTTAACTGTACTCTAATTTTCGCTGACCAACACCATTGTTGCTAACCTGTATATAATATGAGGGCAAAATTGAAGCTCATGTCAGCGCATGGACATTTTAAATGTTTTCAAAGCAGATGCTGAAATTAAGTTTACATGTGATTATTATACGTGCACCTTTTTGCACAACGTATCTGAGAGGCATTCATCGCCGAATGCTGTTTTGAAGAACAGAAGAACATGTGCATGCTGTTTGTCACCGACCTACTTTTGGTTCAGCTATAACGAGGCTAAGTTGACTAGATGCTCGTTAAGAGACCGCTTGATTTTCTGGTGCATATTCTCAAAATAAGGGGTGGCGATAACAACAACAAAAAAATCTTAAATCCCTTGCACCGTTCCTAATCTAGCACGTAGTGTACTTGAGAACTATACCTAACGAAATTTCTGAAGCGGATGAACTTGATGTAACGAACGAACTGCACGAATTCTGTTAGCTGGTGTCAAGTTGCAGGAAATTTGGCGGAACCAAGCAGAAGTGTCAAGAAACACGAATGGCCATGAGGAGAACGTCCAATGCTCTACGTCAGCCCTAATGTGTTCAGCCTAATAGGAAGGGATGATTGTGCGCGTCCATTTCAGGAGGGCGGGAGCATGTATATTAATCCCTAACCGTCTGCTTGCTACGATTTGCTACCTTATACATGATTTGGTTGAATGCAGGCTACCAAGAGTGAGCTCGAGCAAGAAATTTCTGCCCTGAAAAAGGAGAGAGATGAACTCTCTGCGCTGATTGAAAGCCAGAAAGGCTCTGCCAAGAGGTAGGAAGCTATAGACTGTTTTGACATTGTATAGTAATCTCCTCTTTTCTCTTTTTTTATGGTTTTCTCTTTGGTAGATTGTCTTTCTCTCATTTCTCTGTTCAATATGTGTAGTGCACTAATGTGAGACTTGATATGTGCAAGGGCGCCCGAAACAGGTGCATTGATTTTATTTTGCCCATCGAAGTCTATTTTTGGCATTTTGGGGCTCTGGGGTTCGGGAACAAGTCTAGTCATTGCTGAGAAATTATAATTATATTGTGGGGATTATGCACATCAATTCGTAACACAAATTAGAAGTGAATATTGGTCTCCAGGAGAAATTGACGGCCGAGTACTGTGTGTTACTAGTGGTTTCTTCTAAAGTAGCCTGTGAGCAATATATGTGGTTACCAAACCATCGTAGACATGTGTTTTACTTGTTTAGTTATTTTAGGAGCTGATATCTGGCGTGATCAGACATCTAGACGATGTCGGGATAGCTAAAAGGTCATTAAAGACGTTTAACACAGCGGAGACATACTATCCTTGACGTATGAAGGTTTACCGGCCACCTTCGATATTTGCGCAGTGGCCAAACTATCTAACCCTGCACTGCACGTTCGTTGCGGATGTCAGGTAGTCCGGTATACGTCGACGCTAGTGCTCGTTTGCTGCGCTTAGTGCCTCTAATGTGGCTACCAATGCGTTTTTTATAGACTGGAGTGTCATCGTAAACAGACACCGGATGTACAAAATGTTTTTGTTGTGTAGATTTCAACGTATTCATTTTTCTGCAACCTTTCAGTAATCTTGCCTCTCAAACACTGGCTGAGGAACGGCGCAGGAAAATCTTGGACCTGGAGGAGCGCGTGAAGCAGCTGCGCAAGCAAGTCAACGAGCAGTCTCGCTTGATCAGAATTAAGCAGGACGCAGAGCGCAAGGCCAAGAAGCTCAAGGACGAGATCTTGGTGAGCCATGAATTTACGAACTGGATCTCCCGCGAATCTTCGAAAAATAACCGTTAATATTTAGTACTGGCACCCTTGAACGCTCTTTTCGTTATTCATATTATTGAGCTACAAGTTTCATAGACTTTTGTTTCGGCATATACATCAAAGTTGAACACGATTTAGAGCCAGCAGAATCAAATATGAGCAGACATTGTTCAGGAGATTTTTACCACCTCACATGTGTACAGGATTGTGATAATCTGATAGTGAACATTGAACATTACGGTACTAGTTGAGGCACCAATATTTTATGCGGTTAGCGGATATGTGGCAGCGTTATCTTTTGCCAATATGGCCATCATTGAAGGTTCATCACCGTCATCTTGGTCAGCGGAGACCGCCAGCATCTGTAGCACTGAAGGGCGACACTAATGCCATTCACAAAACCTGTCTGTGAACTGAATTGCCATTTAGCAGCCTAAGGTAAAGCAGTTTGAGTGAACATGACAAACTATGACTGAACCGATCTTCTTATTCGTATTTGTTAACAGTTAACGCATCGGGGTTTGCTGCTGGCAAGTAAAATCGTCATACTTCGCGCTGACGGAAACAGTATTCCCAACACAATGTAAAACACTTGTGCCCCCCCCCCCCTGCATTTAAATGGGATTAAGTTCAATCAATTAAATGTAGATTGAAGGGGAATCACATAATAGATTGTAATTAGATGTATCGTTGTCAGATATAACATACGCTTGTCAATAGATTAGCTTGTGCGCAACTCGCAAGAAAGAATATGCCGCCTTAATGGCAGGGACACGGGTTTGCATCAATGCGTTGGCCACCAGTATGCTGGCTGCTCGTTTTCTCCATGCAGGGAATGACAGCCAAATGTACAGCCACTGAAATTACAGCCACCACTACTTTGGGGCTAGCCACTTCCCATCATTTGAGGTCTAGTCTTATTATCAGCGTGCTCGAAATAAACAATTTCATAGCAATTTAATGATAGCTTGTTCCGCAACACTTTTGGCTACAAAGTATGCCAGAAAAGGGTCACTGCTATTCTTTAATTATAAAGGTAGACTTCACTGCATGACAGTGAGGCCGGGTGAAAGTAAGTACAAGAGGCTGAAGTCTGCCCTCAAACTTCCTTCACGGTCACCTATTTGGGTCGTGTCCCCACATTGCCACTGCCAGTGGGTGTCCAAGGTCACGCACGGAGAAGACGCCGACGCAAGGAAAGCGTGATCAAATAGCAGCATAGCGTGGAGGGTCATACATCATTCAGTGTATAAAAAATCAACAGTATAATTGCAACTTTTGATATTATGTGATTTGCCCTCATACTATAAACTGGAGTTTCAAGAAATTAACCTGTATGTTCGATACAGCCAATAAATCGAAACACCAAGGTTTGGGCGATCTAGTTCTTATTCTGTTCACCATTCTAGCGAATTCTTTCGATTTTATAAATCTCAGCACGAAAATGACACCTTAAAATCTGTTTCACATTCACACCTGAGGCCGTGCTTGCTTAGCGAAATTTAGCATGTGGTTAATATGAATGTTCTTGCTAAAGTGGGCACCTTATTTGCTTCAGAGGAGTACTGAAATTTTTTCACCAGACAGCTTGCTACATCAGTTGTAGATGTGCATGATTCAGGTCTCTCAGCGCTGGTGTATACTTGTACTGAACGGCACCTTACTTTGTCATGACATCGCCGCAAAAGTTAAAATTTCAGTTTTTCTATTTTATTCACTTTCATTTTCAGCATACAGCGCTACTGTCCAAGACATGACTAGTTTCCTTGTAAAAGTTGCCCCGCCGGGGTGGTGCAGTGGTAAGACGCCCGACCGCTGTGCCGGAGTTCCCGGGTTCGAACCCGACCCCGGCGGCTGCGTTTCGATGGAGGCGAAACGAAGTGGCGTCCGTGTGCTGTGCGATGTCAGCGCACGTTAAAGATTCCCAGGTGGTCGAAATTACTCCGTAGTCCTCCACTACGGCTCCTCTTTCTCTCTTTCCCCTTTCACACCCGCCTTCCTCCCTTCCCTTACGGCGCGGTTCAGGTGTCCGCGGAGCATGTGTGACAGATACTGCGCCTTTCCTTTCCTGTAAACCAATTATTATTATTATTATTAAGGCTGCAACCATGCACAGCGTTTAAAACATTTTAGTTTGTTTTTGGGCTATACATGCGCTATTCTTAAAGTTCAACTTTTAATTCAAATGTTGCCGAATTCATCTATAAGTTTTATCTTTGATGACCACCAGGCGAACGTGCTGCATTGCTTCCATAAAACTCACTTCTTCCAAGGGCAGACATACGCACGGGGTCGGATACTAAGCGAGTTTAGGTCAATAGAAAGCGCACTATCAAATACCACACATTTCATTTCTACACTCGCGTTGCACTCTAAGCAATAGCTTGTGTGAAATGGCATTACTTGTAAATCATGGCCGCCAAGTGACAAATTTAAGTTACTTCTAATTCTGGTAATATTTTCTCTGGGAAAAATCATTGTAACCTACAGTCCCTATATTTCCTTTGGAATGGTTATCTCGATATGATCTGTTGCCTCCGTGTTTTTTTAGTGTATTCTGCAGCCTTAGAACCGAGACATGTTTTTCCATATGGCGTAATCAATAAATACTCCTGTTAAGCGTAACAAATGGAGTCCACATTTCCTATCTGAGGGTCCAGCCCTTTGCATGTGCAGAGCCTGAAGCAGAACCGGTTGCAGCTAATCAGTCGGCTCAAGGAGGAAGCGAACCGCAACCTCTGGCAGCAATCGAAGCATGTTGAAGAGATTCGTGCCCTCCGGAACCGGGAGGAGCAGCAGGACGCGCATATGGCTCGCTTGGAGAAGCAGAGCGCAAAGCGCATCAACGCGCTGAAGACGCGCATGGAGGCGATGGTCGCAGCCAAGCGCCGTCTGGAGTTTTCCAGCCGGCGACCCCTGGATAAACCTGGCCTGGAGGGTTTCTGTATCGAGGCAAGGCTTTCTTCGTCTTTCATTGTTTCCTGGTGCTTTAATTTTAGGTTTCATTGCAATTAGCATGAAATGGCTTTTGCTGCATTACAGGGTCATGAAACGTCAACTTCTCAACGTCCCATGACCGAATAAACCATCAAGCATATTCATGGTAATTTTAATTGTTTGAAGAAAATATTTTAAAATGTACGAAATTAGTGAGCAATTCAGATTTGCAACTCATGCGTCATATAGTTTGGAACATGCATTCCCATCTATACGCGTAGTTTGGCACGTTACCTTCCGGCTTTCGCAAAATTTGTGTTTTTCTAATCTGGCAGCGACACGTGAGGAACTTTAAATCCGCGGGTGGTAGAGGATGAGCTAAGGAAACAGAACGTAAAATTCGTATCAGGTCGCGGAGAGAAACCGATCTCATTTGCACCATTTAGCCGTTTTGAGCACGGTATTTTTCGTGATATCAGTAGTGAAGTCTTTTGAAAAGACAACACTGAAAGTCCCGAGCTCGATTCGGTCAGTGATTCAAGCGCACGACGACCTGGAATGTTAATTACTGGCCACATCTGAGGAAATATTCCGATTCCACTCGCTCTGCAGGATATGCGCATGGTCGCATAATGTCCTGGGTATTTTATCTCTATTCAGCAGGTATCTCTAAAATATGGTAAAATATATTGCTCCAACGCAGACATGCTTCTCCAGTTTTCACCGAGACAGGAAGCTGGAGCGCACCTGCACTCAGACTTTCATCAGAGAACTTTGTCACAGACGTTGCCTTTTGAGGTGAAAGCATTTCTTGGCTCACGGACTGCTGAAATATTCTCGTGAACTGTTTGCAGGATTTTTTGTACAAACTTGTACAAAAACTGTCTCCACCGAGCCTCAAACGATTATCCCCGATCCCCAGCAGAGCGCGCAAACTACTACTCCACGCCAGGCTCTGTCATAATTCTCATTGTCTAAAGTGAGGATGATAGTAGCGATCACAATGACAATGTAATTGGTGATAATGATAATGATGATAATAGTAATAATAATGACGTTGTAGTAAGTGATAATGACCACGATGACAGCAACGATGATAATTACTACATTTAGTTGACAATGGGGATAGTAGCGATAGTGATGATGATGTGTATGATACTATAGAATCACAATGTCGATGCAGTTAGTGAAATTTCCTCTTTACAGTCCTTTAAATTGCCTTTTGTCATTTCTTAAGGAGACTAAGGCTGTCATATCTATCTTCTTATTTTGTAACACAAGATATTTAAAAAAAAAGTCAGTCTGCAAACGAAATTGGCTACTCGGCCTTCATACCATGCAAGCTCACCTGCCTCAACTGCTCTTTGCACAATGCCCGCTCCACAAGGCGTGAAAGTTTCAGAAGTAAAAACAGTGTAGGTTATGCTACGAGTAGAATAAAATCTAAGTCCACGCCACAGTTTCTTGTAGGAGATGCAAAGTAAAATTGTGTCTCAAGATTGGCGGAAATGTTTCTATGAGTAGCATAAACACCTTTTATGCAACTGTGTGAGGAACACTGGTGCAAGACCGTAAAAAATATATATAAATATGCCTGCCAGATTCCTTAGCTTTCGGCCTCTGTAAATTTGAAAAGCAATGTGCTATGTTTTGTGTATTCTAGAATTTTTAATTGTTGCTTTTCACAGTCATGTTGCAGCATTTCCTTCTTTTTTCATGGCATGTTTGTTACAAAAATTGTATTTGCTATGTGTTTCAGGCTTAGGCATCTCGATTTTTATTGCGAAATCCCATTTATCTTTCTGCGCTTGATATATGTAAAAACCTTTGCGCAAGTATATAATTTGACAAAATATTTTCAACACCTATAACAATTATTTGTCCCCTACCTTTAAGATCTAAGAAGGAAGCATACCAATAGTTATCCCAAGTTAGCGCTACTGGGAAGACATACACCCTTGTACGTTAGGTTGGTTGGTTTGTGGGGTTTAACGTCCCAAAGCAACTCAGGCTATGAGAGACGCCGTAGTGGAGGACTCCGGAAATTTCGACCGCCTGGAGTTCTTTAACGTGCACTGACATCGCACAGCACATGGACTAGTCTATCACAATTTTTCTGTGGACAGTAGACCGCGCCGTAAGGAAGGGAGGGAGGTGTTAGTAAACCCAGAAAGAAAGAGGTGCTGTAGTAGAGGCCTGCGTAGTAAATTAGACTACCTATGTATCTTTAACGTGCACCATGATACGTTTTATAGGCAGCTGCGCACTCACTAGATGCGCCTGTATTCGGCTTCAAACGTCCAACCGTCGTGGCGGACCGTACGATTTGAGCCAAAATCTAAGTCCAGCCTGATTCGCTTATGGCGAACGCGGTGGTGACATCCAAGTTTTACTCGGGTTGCCCGGCTTGCTTTTCGCCTCCAGCGAAAAGCGGCCGCTGAGGCCGGGATTCGATCCCGGGTCCTTGGGAACAGTAGTCGAGCGCCGTAACCACTGCGCCACCCCGGCGGGGTTGTGCATTAGGAATATTCTAGAATGGTTTTAGTGGGTATTCTTCCTGATTTGTATTAAAGGGTTTTTCAAATGTTACGTATCTTTAGAATATTTTAAATTAGATTTTTCAAGATTTTTGTACATTGTTAAGCCGTGCCTGCTTTTATGTGTTCAAGCTCTACTATTAGCCGTTTTATTCTATATATGCTCACCGAGATAGCGCCGAAGCTGAATTATAAAAGAATATTTTAATACTTATCTGCCTTTTCCACTGTTCTGAAATGGTTCTGAAACATGAAATAAAGTTGTAGTCCGCGCTTATGTGCGTCCAGCCTTTCATTCGTCCATGCCCCGATAGCGCAGCTTTTAATTGCATCGAACTACTACTCTTCTTAAACGCGCAAAAATTATTTTCCATATTTTTCCAGGCAGTTCTCCCACCTCTGTTCTTGCACGATATCTCATATTTTGTGGGCACATAAAATGTCATCGCATATCAGCATCACATTTTGCAAACTTTTCACCCATCGCATGATAAATTACATCTTAGTATTGGCAATGGTCCCGCAATTATTATAGTTTTATCAACTCTAGAACAACTGACACTGCAAATCGTATCACATTATATGAATGCCCCTTCAACTTTCTTCTGTTGCAGAAATGGCTGCAGGATGAGCTAATTGTAGCGTCTGATAGGAAGGAGCTGAAGCATCACGTGGAGTCACTCATTGATGCGCGCAAGAGCATTGCCATCGAGATCCACAGCCTCGGGAAACTGCTGAAGAATCCAGACAAGGTGGGCCTCTGTGTACCGCGTTGTACGCTGTGTATGCATCTCGTAGTTGTCATCGTCGATCAAACTCGGATGCTTCTGGGCTTCAGTTGAGGCATGTGTGCTGTGCCAGGAACAAAGGGGTCAATTCATCTGTAGAAGCAGTTGCATGGAAGGCCTTTCGCATTGGATCGGGTTTTGTCATTAGACGGTAGACTTAAAAATGTGTCACTAGCTGTGCTGTATGATTAGTTCCCAATAACGTTTACTTTTTTCTTTGACATTACTGGCTTGCGTACAATCCGGAAAGCATGAGACAATAGATTTATAACACCATGAGGTCTATCTGCGGTATGTGGAATTTAACGTCCCATGCATATGTTCTGTAAGATGTCGCATTATATGCTCACGTGGCATCTACGTTGGGATATGTACAGTGTGCTGTTTTACCGGTGTAGACATTGATTTCCAGCCAATGTGGGGAACGGGACAGTACTGTGGGTTTCCAGAGCATTGTAGGCATAACAACACAAGTTGAAGCATGGACACTGCAGTGTCAGACCTAAAAAATGTTAAAATGTGCTGTTTCAATTTTTCTGCACTTGCTGGGCAAATTTAACGTGCCAACGTGTATGTGAAAGTGTTCCGTGCAAGACAATAACATTGCAATAGATTTCTTATTAGTCTTCATCAACCAGTCAGTGACAGAGAAGCAATATTCCCCTGAGATAGCTTCTGATAGTGGATTTTGTCACTTAAAAGGTATGAGATAATACTTGCACATGTTTTGTATTGTAAGTAAATTATTGTGCTAGTCTGAAGGTAGCTATAACCATTTTGTACGCGGTGAATGGCCGTGGATTTTGGTGAAGAAAAAAACACTGTTTCACGGTAACAGAGTGAAGAGGGGCGAGCTTTGCGTGGGGCATCATTCAAGCGGATGGATGAAATTTGGAAGTTTTTGGAGATAAGGTGGCTGCAGGTGGCACAGGAAAAGGTTTGCCAGAAGGATGTGGGAAAAGCATTTGTCTTCAATGGACGGAGAGGCCTTGTGTGCTGCAGTGGACGCAGTTAGGCTAGTTGCGGTGAGAATGAACACAGCTAAGAAGCTTGGTGCCGTCCGATGCTAAAAAAGGCAAACTGTTACCACACCACAGATGAAGGGAGTGGGAAAAGGTTCATTTGACTTGTTAAACACCTATGACTCCTATTGAATTGAATTCTATTCGAATCTGTTATTTCATTTGTATTTGTGTTTGAAAATGATGTTCGGAATTTTCCGAGTGTTCGAAAGTTATGGAATACATCGAAAATCCTCGAATTTATCGCCGCTTTACCGCACTGCGCGCTTCATCGCAATTGTGGCCCGCATAGACTGTGCAGTGAAATATACAAAAATAGAACAGGGCTCTTTTGTGAAGAGGGAACCTCCCTTTTATGAGGAAGGCCTTCCCGACAACGCGCGAAGCATGGTTTAATTCGGCGTAGCTGTTGGTCGGCATGTTTTTTTTTGCTGTAAGCTTTGATTTGGTTACGCTCTGGAATATATACACATTAGGCAAAGTGTTCACATTTACGGCGTCTTCTCTTCCGTTCCAACTCAGCCAGGCAGACACGGCGCACTTCTTCGGCGGATACAGTAGAAGGACCCGGCTCACTCGCCATCTTGGCATGGTGTGACGTTTAACCTTTTCGTGTATTTATTAATTTAATTTTTATTTCTCCATTCTTAAATTGAGTTTTGCTACTGTATTTTTTATCCAACTAATTATCGTGAATTATTATTTTTTTAGTATTTGCTAATAATCACGATAATCACTGTTCATCATTTTTACATACAATACTAATCATTGTATAAATAATCGGTTTACAGGAAAGAAGAGGTGGAGTATCTGATACGCTCTCTGCAGGCACATGAATAATATAATAATAATTGGTTTATAGGAAGTGAAAGGCGCAGTATCTGTCATACATCCTGAAGGGAAATAGTGAATTCATGAGAAATAGTGAATTCCCACTAGAACGTCGTTCTCACTTCGTTTCATCTGAACTAGTGACACACATTCTGCTGATGTCCATCAGACAACATTACTGTGATGCATAATTAAGATTTTCTTCGGTTGTGTCATGCTCTTTCGGTTATTCAAGCATTCGGTTAATTCGGACATTTTCCTGATTCCTTGAAGGCTGAATTCACTGTTTAGCGGTGATATGACAGATGAGGATGGTTTCATGCAGTCCTTCCAGTACAAAAGATCCGTATACGGAATCATGTATACAATTATAATGGGTTTTTCAGTAGAGCATACACATGCAATTTTAGTTTTATTTAGTTACCAAATACGATCCGAATTCTGAAATAACCAAGCCTAACAATATTTCCGATTTTGTCATTTTCTATTTCGTCACTGATTAGACATTCGATTTTATATTCGAAGGTTTTTTTTTTTCAGAATAATATTGTATTCGTACCTAGAAATGTGAATATTTGCACAGCCGTACATTATTTTGCTTCACATGGAGTTATTACGCTTGTTCATATATCCTTATGCATTTGAGCCACTTTCAAGCGAGAGTGTTAAAGCATACTTTCAGTAGCATACAGTTCTTTACTAATGCACTACCTAATAGAATCAGGGCACCCTTAGACTTGAATCAGAAAACGATCACATAGGTTTTTATAAAGACCACTCTACAACTGATCATATCTACACTATGAACCAGGTAATAGAAAAATGGTGGAAATTTTATCAACACCTATACATAGCATGCATATATTATGAAACAGCCTTTTACTCTGTCGAAACCTGAGTAGTCATGCAGGCATTCTAAACCTCAAGGTGTAGGTGAGCCGTTTATGAAAGTACTTGAAAATATCTGTAGTGGCTACATAGCCACCATATGCCTGCATGAAAAAGTAATAAAACTTCCTTTCAAAGGGGGTCAGGCAAAGAGACACGATCTCCACAGTGGTATTTACAGCATACTAAGGGGTAATATTCGGATAACAGGAATGGAAACGGCAATGAATAAGTTTTGTCTGAGAATGCCTTAGCAATCTGTCTTTCACTAAAGATATTGTCTTGCTAAATTATTAGGACGAATTGCAGAGAATAATTAATGACCTAGAAAGGCAGAGCAGAAAAGTAGGCCTAAAAGGTAACATGCAGCAGGCTAAACTATGTTAACAGCCTCGGGAAGGAGCAGAAGTTTACAATTGGTAGTAGGACATTATGTCTACTTAGGAGAGGTTGTAGATGCAGATCGTTATCACGAAACAAAAATAACTAGGATAATCAGATTCTGACGAAATCAGAGAATCAGTAGAATCAGAATCACCGCATTTATCAGGTACTCGCAAATTATGACTAGCAGCGTACCGGGATTCCTAAAAGAAACGTATATAAAAGTGGCGCTATACCGGAACCCAGCAATCAGACCAAAATGTCAAAGGTGCTCTGTATGTTGAAGGCAACGCAAGGAGCTGCTGAGGGGAAATGGTAGGCGTAACATGCAGAAAGGAAGCATACAGATTGTGTCAGAAAATAAACTCAAGTAAATGACATTGTAATCGAAATCAAGAAGAAATGGACGTGGACAGGACGTGTAATGAGGATGGAAAATCATATCAAGAGAAGGAAAGCAAATAAGTCGGTGGCAGCAAATTAGATGGGTTGAGGAGCTTAAGGAGTGTGCATGTGCCCCGTCGATGCAGCTAGCACAGGGCTCGGTTTTTTGATCAAATATAGAAGAGGGCTTTGCCGTGCAGCAAGCATAGTCAGACCGACGTTGATTATTAGTGTTCAAAGCGCTGTTCTCCGAATATATGTCACTGTGTGCGAAAACTCATGACCGTGTCTCGAGCTGTCTAGCAAATAGTAGTAGGTAGAAGAAAAGCCTGTCACTGATTGGGCGTAGGGATGTGTGAGGCCAGGAGATGGTATGGTATCGTTGAATTAGCAGGCACTACCACCTCTGGTTTTCTTTTGAGATGGCAGGTAAAGTTGAGAATCTAGCCCTTGGACGCCTAATGAGACACGCTACTCATGTGTCACACAGGCACATTTCTGCGGTTTGATTGAGGCTGCGCTTTATCTAAGCCGGGTGTTCTTTGAACATTGTTACTTAAGAGCGTATGCTAATAAGGGCATGCGAAGTGTTCATTACAGGTGCTTGACAATTAAGTGGCACAGAATAACAGATTAGTGATCAAGCGGGAATTGGTGGATTTATGCGAACAAAGATCCACAGGGGACGTCACCAGATCCCAACCACTAAATCTGTCGCGTTACGCCCTAAAATATGTAGCACAAGTGCCCCCTTAGGGTACTTTTACATTAAATTAGTATGTACACGAGCGCCGTCAGATTGATATGCGATACAGTGTCGCAAGTAGGAGTAATTAGTACTTAATAATACCACAACATGTTGGATACGTTTATATTATACGTGTATTGCATAACAGAGCAGCCTCACATGGCTCATTGTTAATGGAATTCGACTGCAGAAAGTACCCAAAGACGCGGGATAAAATCCTTGTCGCGGTGACCACTTTTGATGGACGGATGCGTAAATCAATGCGCTCGTCTAACCTGTGATGTCAGTGCACGTAAAGAACACCAGGTGGTCGAAATTCAGGACCCTCCACTATGGCATCCCTGATAGTCGAAGTCATTTTGGGACGTCAAGCCCCCATAAACCATACATAGGGCAGTTAATTCATTAGGAATTAGGTACAACTAATTTATTTTTATTTATCCAGATAATAGTTAACCTTTATTTACCGCTCATTCACATCACGTGATCGCCAGGCGCAAATCGCATGAACACTCCAAATAAGATAAATTAGTACTTAATACTTACAGGTATACTATTTGAATATTTATCACCAAATTTGCTAATAGCTGATTAGTTAAGTTAGTTAAGAGCAAGAATACTTATACATACAATCACAATTATCTCAGGGCTTCAGGACCTTATTATTACAGCAACAAACTGTAAAGTTACGCAGCTTGGAATAGTGCGAAGCCCACCATAAGCCGTGGTCTCTAGGAAAATTGAGCATAAGTCCCAGTGATTCAGAAATGACTGGCTACCTAGGTATATATCTGCATGTCTTTGTGACGGGGCTATCATCTACAATCTAATGCTGCAGAAAGAAGACCGTGCTGATCTGGAGTGTCGTTTGCAAGAACTCAGATACGCACAGCAGGAACACAATGACCGCATCGCAGAGCTCCAGCAGAAGATACTGGACTTCGAGCCCGGTGAGTAAAACGTGGTTTGCTTTACTTCACCCGGCTGCTGTTTTTTTTTTGTTGTTGTAGACTAGAATTTTTCACAGCTCCAACGGTAGACAAGAAAAGGTCTTATTCCCTGAGTGGAAATTTTCTTTTTAAATAAAGGAAATATTGAATGTCCGTTGGTTCTGGTTTAATGTTCATAGGTTGATGGTGGTGAACGTCACTGGCCTCTATATTTGTCAGATGTCAATTCAATTTTTAGACAGTGTCAACTCTCGGTAGTTTGTTAGAATGAGTAAATAATATATTGTATTAGTTAGCTATCATTAGTTGTGGTTGTATATGGAAGCAAACTGAATTTGTATAGCAGTACATGGAGCCCTGGTTAACCCCATTTGTACCTGCAGCCTTACTCACAACTGAATGAGGCAAATTGTGATAATTAATTACACCTCCCCCGCCTTTGTAAAAAAAAAGTATTATTACCAATTTGGACAGGGTGAAAGCGTCAGATTTGGAAAATTAAGCTTGGAAGGAGCGAGTTCAAAGTGTTCACATCTATAAACGAATTAGCAACCTTTAGTGTGTGATCATCTTTGAAATCAGAAATTATTTAAATCTGGCATTGGCATTTAAAGCAGCACCAATAGGCGAGGAAAATGCGTTGTCTCTAAATACAAATACAATACAAATACAAATACAAACCATTGTCCTTCCAAGCATAGAATACGCCTCTATTATCTGGTATCCCTATACACAAAAACACACCAATATGATTGAAAATTTGCAGAAGAGGGCAGTCCGTTTTATTTACAATAGCTTTGGGCGCACCTCAATGACAACACTTTTAGCAAAGGCCAAACTTCCTTCTCTTACCGAAAGGAACAGAGCACTGCGCCTAAAATTTCTATTTCAGTTGATAAAGGGTGATTACAAAGTTGACGTGTCACATATAATTTCTTTCTCTACAGGATATGCCACAAGACAAAGACACGCCCTAACAATAGCTCCTTATTCCACTCGCAATAACTGCTTCAAATATTCTTTCTTTCCCAGGACTATCACCGAATGGAATAAATTAGACAATGACATTGTTTCACAGCCATCTGTAAACTTATTTTGTTCACGCCTTAATCTGTCCGGTTTTGTGTAATCATTACAACCATCTGTTTTGCCATGACTTACTTTGTTTGTTGTTTCCGCCTCTTATTGAACTTTGTATTCTTGTTGTTGTTGCCTATGTTATTGTCTATAAGGATGTATCCCACCCTGCTAAAATCCCGCATGGGATTGCAGTATTCATAAATAAATAAATATTACCTGGGTGGCATTCAGGGGCACGCGTGGTGAACGGTGGTGGCAGGATTTCGCGCAGCAATCTGATATCACGCGCTGTCGCCGCCATGGTAGAAGAGAGCGGGAAAGGGCGGGGGGAAGCACCGCGCGTTGCCTTAACGTCGCCGAGCTGGTTACGAGGGACAACGCGGGAACGGGTGCCAGAGAGCTGCGCTCTAAAACAGAGAAATAGGTGTCAGTGAAGGGCTTCTGACCACCACGCGGTTTAGTGATCAAAGTGCCCCCTAGAATTTTTTTGCGGAAAGTGAAGATTACGCGCAAGCACTAAAACCTTCATGCGGTTCCCGCAGTGAAGCTCGCGATCGTACTGCACAGCCGCAACATATGACATGCGAGCAGTATAACTAGCATGCGCACCCACAGAAAAACGCGTGATTGTTTTCCGCTACCACAGTACAGTTGTGCGCAGGCAATTTAAAAGGTGCGTTTAGTGTATGGCTTCCGGTACGACTATATACTAATGAATAGTTATATAGTTAGGAAAGAAATTTGCGGAACACAACGGTGGTGTTAAATGCGCTATCACTTCTACTCTACAAGCGAAGCTTGAGCGCCCCGTATTTTTATAGCTGATGTGTACTTTTTTCCTAATTAAGGTTTGTAATGCAAAATTGGCAGCTCTCATTGACAGGATCACGAGTGGCACACAAATGCTTGCTCTTCACTACTTTTGTGAAGGGTGTTTAATCGTGCGTTTAACAACGAAATGTAATATATCTGTGCAGTTCTTGTTGCGCTTGTGTACAAAACTTTAAAGGCATGCTGCCGCTGCTCTCAAATTCTAGTAAACGTACGCATGTGTTCTTATTGCACCTCCGACTTCTTTGCAGAGAAACACGTCAAGACTTTCGTCGCCAATGTGAACGACCTCACCCAGTGCAAGGAACTGACGACGCAGGCCTTCCAGATGGTGAGCTTGTTTCTTCTAGCGCAATTAAGTTTTGTATGCTATTTTCATGTTTATCTTTTTTCACCGTAAACCTGCCATGCGACCACTGTTTTAATCGTTCTCGGAAATTGTGATCATGCAACGTGCTACAGGGTGACGTGCACTTGCTCTAGCACATTGTGTACCTGTTCAATTGTGTTCCTATTTAGTGGCAGCAGTGTGTCTGAGGGCGACCTATTTTCTCTTTCTCAGCGGCAATTTCTTTCCTAATTTCGCCTTTGAATCTGATTTATTCTCTTCACAACTGATATGCACGAAGTATTCGAAGTCACTTGTCTAGCCCGAAATGAGCGGGATGAACCGTATATTCTGCTGCAGTTTTATCCGACAGTTTTTACCGTTCGTTCTTGACCGTTGCCTTGACGTCGCATTGCCCCAACAGTCGCCAGATATGTAAAAAAAGAAACACGTGTGCAGTACCTTCATCTGTCAGGCGGTGCCAAAACATCTCCAAAGATTTTTGATTCAGTTAACGAACCTTCGTGCTTGAAGAAAAAAAATTAGTTTCCTTCTAGGATTTGCCGAGTCTGAATTTGTGGTAGCAAGTTCGCACTTTTTGTATTTGTTAATGTTTCATATAACTATTTATATGTACGGACGACATATCTTTTTATTTCCACATTATAGCAGTGGCAAGGCTTGGTATCCATTCGCAAATGTTTCGCAAGACGTCGCCTCGTTTTGTCAAGCTTAACGATGCAGAACTGTCTTGTCAAATTCATACCATTTTGTTTTAATAAAGGACTCTAATTACAATGAGCTCGACTTTCACAGACATGATGTATCTTATCTCTTCTTCAAACGTGTCACATATATTTCTACCTCTTTGTTTTTGTTTTGCCGCACCTCATCACTTTATGCCAAGCCTATCGAAGGACTCCGCTTTTTGGGCAGCCGAACACCTTATGGGGTGACATAATGGTTGATTCAGAATCTCTCAGGAGCGGAGTCTAAAATCGTTATAAGTGCGCAAAAATGTTGATACCAGGATTATCATTTGGATGGAACACATTTTTTTTATTTGTTTATCTTTTTTGCCTCGGCTAAAAGTGCACGAATTATTCATGTAGCACAGCCAGCTTGATTTTCTTTACCTTGGGAATAGCAGTGCCTGCGAAATTTGGGATTCGGTTGAAAATTTTTCTCCTCTTGTTGCTGGCTAATTGGTGCGCATATGTTCACATCGAGACCGCTTTCTTTAACTTCTTTTTTTATTATTTGGAATGCACTTGGCTTTTGACTAGCATTTTATGTCTCGGCGTGTTAATATGCAATCTTCGAGGATATTAGAAAGAAGACACCTTCTGCCTGATTGTTATGCGTCTGACATGCGGACACCCAGTACTGTACCACTCATCCTAGTAAAGTCATTGGTATAAGATGTCAGCGGTCATAACATTTTGATATTCATAAGTTCTGTACACTTTTTCAACCTTTTTATCGTAAGAAGCAAAAAATATGAACTGGTGCCTAGCGTTATTGGATGTTCACTACTGCTTCGTTCACAGCGTGTGTCACTTATTCAGCCTAACTGTGGAAAAAATGCAGGGATGGAAATAAAAAAGTTATCTTACATATTGAAGACGCCTTGCGTGTGGGATTGCGAAAACATTACTTCTTTGTGCGTCCAAGGAGTTCGTTAAAATTCGTTCTGCGAAATGGTCGTGCGCTAGCCAGCAACTTTACTACGAGACGTATGATAGGGGAAAAATTAATCATATGACACTCTTGGAAGGCTGTGTGACAGGTCTCATTATTTTTTATCCGAATTTCTGGATATGCTCAAAATAATCATAATTGGATGCAGTTATCTGGTGAGCTTAAATATATGTTGCAAACTAGGGTCTAACCTGACTATAAAATTGGGTGGCGCCTCACAGAACGGTGTACATAGAATTAAAGTGATCGTTTCACAAAGACGTAGAGGCACAAAACTGATACGAAAATTCAAAACTGACCCCGCATTGATGTCCGCCAAGGATGACATCTATTGCTGCACGACGCCTATTGCAATGATATCGTTATGCGTCATCACGTTCCCACTCACACGCACACACACGGTTATCTATGGCGAAATGTGGCTAGCAAGGGTCAAGACTTTTGCCGTAAAATATGTGGTCAGCTTGTGGTAACAACGTTTGAAAGCTGAAAGGCAAAGGGCGTGAAAACGGAGCACGGACCTAGTAGACACTAGTACCTTCGTCAAAATTATCCCTTTTAGTTCGTGTTAGTAAGCTCTGAAAATGCTTGGTGTATATTCTTACAAAATTCATACCTATATTTCGGATGCATTTTGAATATATTTTTCCAGTTTCGAAAAGTGCATCTTCTTTATGGTGCATTTTGAATGTATTCGAAGGCGGCTAGAATTGCATACTTTTGGCGTATTATTCGTACACTTTCTGCTAGCATAAAAACAGGCCATGAATAAACTGCTATTGCCTCTAAGGTGTACTGTCTCTATATAGTGGCACAGATTTATTCGCCTAATATACGCCTAATGGCGTAAGTGTGTTTAACATGTTAGAAATATACTGAACAGAAAACGTTATATGATTAACCCATCCTTAGTTTTGTTCATATATTCATTTCTA
>JAJIZL010016496.1:4891-49293 GCA_023969395.1 Amblyomma maculatum | reverse complement strand
AAAGCAAGACTTGCTTAGAATTACCTTTCTTTAAACACAAATATTTCAATTTGAATTTCGCAAACATGTTGCGCTTGAAATGCGTACACACTAAGAACGCAATTTTATGCAAGAAATTTATTGCTATAAAATTCCCAAACAAAGGATGTATTGAGCAGAAGTGCGCTCCTAAGGGACAACAAAATAAAACGGGGTGAAAACGGAGAAAACAGTTGGGAAGGAATGTTCTTCACTGAAGCAGCATCTAGTTGTAAATTTAGAAGAAGGACCAACCAAACCGCCCAGCACGAAAGACTGTTAAGGACCCGGACGGGAAGAAGCATACTGCTGAAACTAGGCATTTGATACGAAAGCCAAGGGGACCAGAAGACGGATGTCTGGATGGAAGTCAGGAAGCGACTAAAAATCCCCCCGCTGCCACGAAATATGCATCCAGAGCAACGTCAGGAAAGAAGGAACAAAATGACGGAAACGCTGCAGACTATATATCAAGGAAGACAGGACTTGGTATATGTCGATGCCGCCGAGTATGAGGGCAGGCATGTTATGGTTGCGGTAGTGTCCCTATGAACAAAATCTAGGAATAAGCGGCTCGGTTAGGACAATCTTAGCTCACACGGCTGAAGAGGCGGCGATTGCCCTTGCAATAGCAAGGACAATGGCTACTACACTTATAAGTGATTCGAAAATAGCAATATGCAATTTTATTAAGGGAAGGGTCTTTCCACAGGCAAAGAGGATACTGAGAACATGTCAGGATGACAGAATAATCCGGCTAGTATGGGCACCAGCCAACTCCCAGCTCCAGGAAAATGAGGGAGCTCATAAGCTTGCCCGCGGTTTCACCTTCCGGGTAGGCTCTGATCCTCAGTACACTCTTAGCAGGGACAGACTAGTTAGCTTTAAAGAGATTACTGAGCACTGTCGGCTAAACAGGTTAGAATGCCCACCGGCCGATAGGACACTAAATAAGATCCAAGAAAGCATCTGGAGGCGCTTACAAAACAAGGACTTTTCCAAACCCAGCTACCCTAATTCAGTGGTACCCGGAACAATTCTCAGATAAGTGCAAACTTTGTCAGGATAAGGCGGATCTGGTACAAATAATATGGACGTGTCCACAAATAAAAAAATATAAATGAACAGTCAAAAACGGTAGAATTGTGGGAGACTACTGTTGAGCTTCCACCCTGAGACTCAGCTTGGTGTAATCCGACTGGCCCAACGCGCCGCCCGGGTCCAAGGACTCCAGGCTGTCGTGTAGGCGGATAGGTTGACGTCTATCATGTATCTGTTGGATATTAAAGTTTTACTACCACCACCACCTCCCATTCCGAGCCACAATAATTTAAGGAAGAATTTTTATGCTATTTCCCAGTGCATTTCATCAGTAAAACTCCCAGAGAGGGGTATAAAACCAGACACGTATGCGGATGCGATTAAAAGATGTTCTGGCCATTTTTCGCATTGTCAGATATGCTTGTCACCTTTATAATTTATTTGGCATAGCTATAGCAACTAGGTTGATGCCCTAAGAATGAACAAATAACAAAAGACTTCGCAGCTTGAGCTCATTGTCATTTGCTGTTGACAGTACAAAAAGGTACCTCCCTTCAAAGCAGCAGTAGCAGAGGCAGCGATTGGCTAGTCTATCTGTTGTTGGAGAGAAAGTGATCAGTTCTAGTTATTTGGCTGAACTGATAGCTTCAACGGCTTGCATTTTGCGGACATACGTCCAATGCACCTATGGATACACCGGTACAAGAGTAGAACAGTGTAATCACTCAACGAACTTTGCTTACAGCAGAGCCTGCCACTACGTCGCGCTTCCGAGAAGCAGGCCAAAGTTTCATCGCTAATCTGACATGAATGCGTGATTGTAGCGTGTATTAGTACCATCATAGTGAAATATCATTTCTGAAACATATCCAGGTCAAAGTGCTCAGGCATGAACTAATTCTTGAATGGACTTCAACAGTGATGGGTCAGGAAGTTTTTAGCTTCATATCTTTTTCTGTAAACCGGTTTGTAAGGAAACCGATGCTAATCAAATCTCTGAAGGAAAATGAGACATCACCATGATGGAGGTGCAGCAAATAGAACAGGCTGCCCCCTCGGCCCTGGCCGTGTAGAGGTGCGACACAACGCGTCCACGTACAGTGAGATGGTTTCGCACTTTGAAGACCCCTAGTTAGTCGGATTATTCCAAGTCCTCCGCTTTGTCATCCTGAGTCATTTGGAGCCTTACACTCCTTAAATCGTAATCCAAATAACACATATAAAGGTATTTTGTTGGGCCTTTGTAGGCTGCAAGATAATTTCTGTATAATTTTTTGGCGCAGATACTACCTCCGCACTAAAATACAAAGGCAAGTTGCGGCTATTACGAGTTGCTACCTGGTGAAATGCAGGTACCCTTGTGCATGTTCTGCTGGCTCCTCGCAAGAGCATTCACTCAGAGATTATCAGTTATTCGTGCATGTACACACTGAAAACACTTGCTTTGCCTGCAGCTCGTGGAGGACACGGCGACCAGGCAGGCTGACATGGAAAAGCACGAAGCTGAGGTTCAGCAGCTGAAGGAGGTCTTCGAGCTCCAGCGTATAAAGCTCAGGATGGAACATGAGGAGGAGGTTGGCAGTGCTTTTAATACAGCTAGAACGATTCGTGCGAAAAAAGGCTCTTTATATTCACGACATGTTAAGGACTTGTTCTATAAGAGGTTGGAAGATGCGGTGTACAACATATATACATTTGCTCAGTGGCTCTGGACGAGAGTGGACATTTTAGAGGCGAATGAGTTGTGTCGAAGTTGGCATTACTTGCGACTGGAGTTGAGTCGATCGGAATTAAATTGGTTTGTGACAAACGTGCAAATGCATTTATACATGCCTATCGATGCATTTGGAGTACGCAATTAAGGCAATAATTAGAAGCAGACTACGAATTGTGAAATTCGTCAAATGTGTACAATTCTATTTGGACAAAAGTAGCTTACTCCAACATCACTGTTGAATTGCGCTGAATAGGTTCTGCTTTGGGGAGCGTTTCTGTGGAGGGATATTTCTTTTTCGAGCCTCTTGTCAAGACTTTGTGGTATTAGTCTTTCCTTTCTTAGTATAGTGCACTTTGCAATGTCTACATTTGCAATAACTACGCACGCATATATGAAGGGTGAAACAAAACGGCTTCTAATATCTTTTTCACATGTCCTCTGCAGAAGCTGTTATTGCTCAAGCACATGGCTCAATCCGTCCTCAAGTCACTCCCAGACATGGATCCGTCACTGGTGGAAATTATACAGATGCAGGTATATTTTGTTTTTAGGTCGTAAGCTCTACATATTTGTTTCACTATCGCATCGTGAGGTACAGAAAGTCGGAGCGTGAGGTGTCCAACGGGAGGGCAAATTATTGAGTCTTTTAAGATTATAACAATTACGAGATCTATTGCAGTAAAGGAAAGGCGCAGCGTCTCTCCCACTTCTCGGTGCACACCTGACCATGCTGTTAGGTAAAGGTGGGAGCGAATGAGGAAAGACAGAAAAAGTTCTGTAGCACGTGGAAGAGCCTAAGGATGTGAATTTGTTTTAAAAAAATGGAAACGCGTAGTATCTCCGGCACATCTTGTTGCGACTGAAGGAAGAAGGGAAAGAAAATGCATGGGCCTGCTACTGGCTATGTAGCTGAGCCACCTCCGCTGCTTCTTGCGGACAGAAGAGAAAATAGAGAAGAAAAAGAAGAGGGAGAAAAAGACGCGCGTCACAATAGCCGTCGTCCACTACCGAAACGGTAGCGGGTGCAATGACGGCTTACAACAGATAAAAATAAGGTGGTAGGCTAGCCCCCGCCGCAAGCGGCAGTGACATACCCGTCCCAGCCCCGTAGGGCCAGGAGAAACCACGCTCCGCCCCTCCCTCACACATCTTCGTAGAGACCGGAACCACGCTATAAGGGAGGGAAGGAAGGAGGGATTGAAACAAAACAGAAAATGAGGTACCGTAGTGGAGGGATCAAAAATAATTTCGACTGCCTGGGGAAGCGTGCACTGAAATCGCACAGTACACAACTGTATTTCCGTTTCGCCGACATCGACATGTCGTCGCCCGGGTCGGGTGCGATCCCGGACACTATAGATCAGTAGCCGAGCGTCGTCTTAATCACTGCGCCATCGCGACGGGTCCTGGATAGTCTACAGCAACTTGAAAGTCCACTCGTAATGAGCGCCGTCGGGTGGAAGCAGCTATTGGACAAGCGACGGCAGCGGCTCAACGATACCAACATGTGGTCCTATCTGACGCAGGCGCCTCTGGGAATGCGGAATTACCGCAATAAGAAATTACAGCAAAGATATCCCCTATAGCACTCAATTTCTGCTTGCCTCTCAAACAACTCACCGTTCAATACAACTAATCTGGATCCCAGCACATTCTCCCTTCCTTTCGCCCGAGGTCTCCTCAGCCGGGCTACGGGACAACCTCTCATGAGGTCGGCGAGAGATCGTATGGTTGCCTATCAGGAAATGACACTACACTTCCGTCAAACACGTACCCTCACAAATCTCTTACAAAGGCACAGGAGGTCACCTGGCGAAAATTGCACTCATTCCTTTTCAAGTCCAGTCACCTCCCATACAAAAATGGTCTATGTACTTCAATGGAAAAGTTTATAGTCAGCTATGTCTATCTATAGACTTTTATAGTCGGCTATAAAGTGCCATTGAAATATTTATAGGCAGCTATAGAAAATTCTATAGCACTTTGTCTATAGCTTCTGGACCATACAAAATCTCTTTAGCTAACTATAGAAAACAATATGTCCATGAAGCTATAGACTTTTAGTCATAGAGTTATCTTTAGCTGTCTATAGAAATTTGAATGGCTCTATAGCTACAGACTGCAAGCCATAGAATCAGTTTTAGCAAGCTATAGAAACATTTATGCTCCTGGAGCTATAGATTATTAGTCATTCAGTTATCTTTAGCTGTCTATAGAAATTTGAATGGCTCTAAGGCTACAGACTGCAAGCCATAGAATCAGTTTTAGCAAGCTATAGAAAAGTTTATGCTCCTGAAGCTATAGAATATTAGTAATACCGATATCTTTAGATGCCTTTAGAAATTTGAATGCCTCTAAAACTACAGACTACAAGTTATATAAGCTGCTTTAGCTGGTTATAGAAAAGTGTATGCCCCTGAAGCTATAGACTAGTAGTCATAAAGTTATCTTTAGCTGTCTACAGAAATGTCAATGCCTCTAAAGCTACAGACTGCAAGTCATATAAGTTGCTTTAACTGGCTATAGAAAAATGCATGCTCTCGAAGCTATAAACTAGTAGCCATACAGTTATCTTTAGCCATCTATAGAAATGTCAATGGTTCTAAAGCTACAGACTGCAAGTCATATAACCTTTTTTAGCTGGCTATAGATTATTGTATATACCAAAAGCTATAGACCAGTAGGCGTACACCCTTATATGAAAGTGCATATATCGTCGGTTCGAATCCCTCACGCGACTTGTACTCTAGCTTGATTAAGAGTTGTGTGCTGTATGCAACGAGAAACCGTATGTCATCAACTACAACGTTGTACGACAAATGAATTACGTCACAATCTTGATATAACTGGTGGGAGCACTGTCGCCGCATGGAAGTACGCCTGCAGTGAGTACCTCCGACCCATGATGGTTTTAGTCGTGGGGACTGCTGGCAAATTTTCAGTTATTTATTCATCGAACTGAAAATAAAAACGAAGATATAGAGCATGACACACATACACGCTTGAGAATACAGAAACACACGCACGAACATACATACAGACGCGCGCGCGCGCGAATTTTCTATAGCTGACCATAGAAAATGCTAAAGACTGCAAATGCTTAAATTAGGACACCAGAATTAGTCCATAGGTTATAAACTTCTATAGCAGGCTATAGCTTTTTGGGCCAAATGTCTATAGCCGACGATACACAGGATATTCTATAGCTGGCCATAAACGTTTGTATGCGACCATAGAAAATGCTAAAGACTGCAGTACATAGGAAGCCATAAGTCTATAGAATAGGTTAAAGACTTCTATAGAATAGATTATAGAAAACCTGAAGACTACCATAGGAACGGCTATAGCTTTTTGGGCCAAATATCTGTAGCCGACCATACGAAGAATTTTCTATAGCTGACCATAAAAAATGCTAAAGACTGTAGTAAATAGGGAGCCATAAGTCCATAGAACAGGTTAAAGACTTCTATAGAACAGACTATAGAAAATCCTAAAGACAGCCATAGAAGCGGCTATAGATATTTGGGCCAAATTTCTATAGCCGACCATACAAAGGATTTTCTATAGCTGACCATAGGAAATTTTTGTATGGGCTACGCCCATGCATAACCCTGCATTATATACCCCTTACTGTAACTTATGCCACAAGAGGGCCAACTTACACCACATACTACGGGCATGCTCACGAGACCGCACTCACGGGATCTGCAGCTCTCTACATGCGAGCAGTGGGAGGCCGCTATGCTCAGCTCGGACCCGATAATCCAACTGCGGGCCATCGAGCGTGCAACACAGTACTGCAGAGCACAAGGACACCTGGCCATATAGCGCGGAAGCTCCTGCCTGCTCGACTTTCTCAAATAATAAATGTTTATCCCCCTCCTCCTCCTCCTCCTCCTGCAGAACCGAGCTGTCGCCCATACAACACGAGTGACCTACATAAGTGAAATACCAAGATCAGCAGGTCGTTTATCAGAAACCTCAAAACAAATCAACAGTGCGTCCATCACAAAAAACAAGTCGCTTGAACGTTGAACAAAATGTTCAGCCACAGATCAGCAGAAAATACAACGCAATGTTCAGCATATCAGTCCTACTAGGCTTCCGCCTTCACATTCTTAGGCTGTAAGCACCCCTGTAATCCTTTCGTTATTGCTTATATGTGCACTCAAGACTTAGAATCACAATATGTTTGTCCCAATTGTAATTTTCTCTTGCATGTAACTGTTCCAGATTCAGGAGATATGCAACCGGCAGAGCGTCCACGATGAGCTCAAGAAGAAAACAGAGGAAATAGAGGCTGTGGAGATGGTATGGGTCATCTTTGTGCATTACTGAGCTCTTGCAGTATTTTTTTTTCTTTTTTTGTCAGTGCTAACCATCGATGAAGAAATTTAGAAGCTTTACGGAAGGGGGGGTAGGGGGAGCACATATCGCGGCACTCGCGAATGCGTAAACCGTTGGCCTACTTTCTTCATTATGTGTATACGCAAACGTGGTGTCGATCTAAAGAGCAGATGGTTTGGTCGGGAATCCCTTACGTTAAAAAACTATTGGCGCTATAAATCAAAGGTTGGCGACATAATGACCAGTAACTAATGCAACCCTGTTCAACAGCCCTTGGGGAGATTTCCGCAGCATTGTTAAGGGAATAAATTACCACACTTTAGAGCACGATTGCACACCCCAAAAAGAATAATCCATTCACATTTGCGAAGAATCGTGTTAACTTGTGGGAGTATGATATTGGGGGAAAACCTGCTTGCCGACGTGGATAAAGCATATCACCCTCTGCGCCTGCGGTGCTGGAGACAGACTTGACACGGTCAGATCTTGACAGCGCGCTGCCTTCCTCTGACTAAAGGAGGTACAAGCGCCAACTGCTACCGCTCGTTTACTTGAGCTTTAGGAAGACCCATGCAACAGATGTGGTGTCGCACCAAGCATTACTGTGAAGCAAAGATGGTCAGATAACGGTGCTGTGCACATATATCCTACGTCGTGGAGAATGTCTCACGATGCGCCGGCTCGTGGAGCGATTTGCGGCTATACTGCAGTAGAGAGAAACTCTGCTATTTTATTTGGTACTTTCAAATTACTTGGAGTAGCATGTTAACTAAAATAAATAAAATAGACCAGATTACACTCTCGTGTATGACTGATGACACAGTGGTGCTGTTTGATATGCGTGATTATACTCGCCATTTCGATCTGTGTCATCGGCGTAGGGGTGTAAGAAAGCTGTGACTTTTCTTTCCTGTAAACGAATTTGGAACGCCACTGAATCCTATTTTACTGCGTCTGCCTCTGTGATGTGTGGTGCGGCGTACCAGGAAGCGCCAAAGAAAAGGCGCAGCATGAACGTGTGTATCAGATGCACGGGGGAGTCAGCTATGTATATGTGTAAGTCGCCTGGTGCATTCATCGGTCATTACCGTATGTGACTTCATGATGACGTCAGTTCTGGTTCATTCCCAGGTGTGGCGTCGTGAAGAAGTCACATCTGCTCATGACATCATGTCCGGTCATTGTGACGTCATTTCTGTAAAGGCGACATCATAATGACGCGGTCTAGAACCGGACGTGATGTCATAACCGGATGTAACATCATGGTGACGTCAGTTTCGGTTATGACGTCACGTCCTGCTATTGTAACGACATTACTGCGAACACATTCAGCTGCGCATGATAGAAAAACCTCACGCTTAAACAGCATCGCTGTTAAAAGCACTGATGTAGCGGTTATTGACGGATACCATCAGGTAAATAACATTTAAAAAATAAAACTCCATCAAGGTCACTTTTAAGTACGATAACGCATTGCTGGTTTTATACTGGCTTCATCTCAATTAAGGCACTGTGAAAAATGCTTTATTTTCAGCTATTTCCTATGGAAGGCTATTTTGTTGTTTGCTTTCTTGTAAGATATTGTTACGACGGGGGTTTGACATCGGAGCGCTGAACAAAAAGATGGTAGGGCAGGGAGCTCAGCTGGTCAACGGTTACGCCCGGCACGAGAGCCGTTTTTCAACGTCTTTCTCCTTCACTTGTGTTCTAAACTTCATCTTCTTCAGGACTGTTACAATATGTCTGAACACATCTAGCACGCTCACATGTATTTAAAATAGTTCTGTAGAGGAACATGTTCGGGTTCCTTAAAGTTCTTATAGAGTGCACTGTGCATTTGGTGCATCAAATTACCATGCACCAAAATATGCCCATTAGACTGACGGACTGGCAACCTGTGCCTCACCAGTCGAATGAAACGTGATGTGACGGAAAATTCTCCGTTCTCGAAGCACGCTTTATCCCGCGCTTGTAAACAACTGCACGAAAGGTATAGCGGCGTAAACAGGTTCTAGCGAGGCAGCCGGAACCCATTCTGACATTCTGGAAAAGTCGATAGTGCTCCTGGAACCAGTGGCATTTGCAGTTCCAGCCGTCTTGTGCACATGTAGACTACCACAGAGGTGAAAAAAGTTTTTTTTTTCTGGTGTCCAGTATATTTGTGAGACTCCTCGATGCGAGGAAGCAAGCTTAACTGGAATTTTGTACTCAGATTAATCGCGGCCTTCGCGATCATGGCAAGCAGCTTCGATCAGGCACTGAAACGTCGGAAAAGTTCTGATTCGATGGCCTTTAATTCCTTAACTGTGCTTCAATTGCTTGACCTATTGGTAAAATTGTGTACATAATTTAAGGTATACCGAACTATTTGGCATTTTTTGCCTGATCTTAGCACTGTCTAACTAACGTGCCTAAGCATTCACCTTGTAGTTTTGAAATCTGTATTATTCTATCCTCCGCTTTATAAGAACTGAATATAACAGCCCTCCAATGTCATATGAATAACAAACGCTGCTCCAAGTTTCCATACATTAGCTTAACATACTTTGGTAACAATTTTAATTATTCTCAACTGTTTGAATATATTGGCTGGCCACTGGTGCATTTAGGCTCACTTTGTAGAGAAGTGAACGTTGAACCATTGTTATGGCGTTTTTAGTCTACGCATTTCTCCATTTCTGTGCACCGCAGTCCTTTAGTCAGATTTTTGTAGGATTCCTTCAGTGATGGTTAAAAAACAATATATTTTCATTTTAAACATCACTAATCGGTTTGGGAGTGGCAACAGTGCAAAAACGAATGTTAACGTTCATGGTTGGGCTGTAATAGGTATTCACCTTACTGCTTTCAAAGCTCATGTGAAATGCTACATCGAAATGTAGTGCATAAAATATGGTACTGTTAAAATTTCAGCCCCAGAAAAATGCTTTTCATAATTCTCTGTATTTTCAGGAGCGTACCACTGGCCGTAAGGTTTTCTTTCAAGACTTGTCTGCCAAGAAGCCAAAGAAGCCACCACGGAAGGTGAGAAGTATGGCATTGTACTTATTCATGAAGTGCTATCTTTCAGTATAACTGCTCTGAAATTTAGTAGTGTTCTTAGCAACAATAGGAAAAGTTGCAAAAAACAAGAAATTTCCATGCTCTTGTAACCATCGGTTAACATACCACATCAAGTTAGAATATGAAGCCCGGCTGCTAAACTGGCATGAAACATCAATAATTTTAGGAACGTGGTAGTTAGTGATATATGACACAGTTTCTTTTTTTGTTTTATTTTATGGCACATTATACAAAAGCTAGCTTCTGTATGTATATATACATATATAGACAATTGAAAGGGAAATGAGGGGCTCGTTATTATAGAGTTTAAAGGAGCTGACAGTCTACGAGTCCAAGGCAAACGTTAGGGATTTTTTTTATGTTGTGTGGTTGGTATTTGACAAGAATTTTGGTGATTATGGTGATGGTCTTATGGTGATTATCGGGATAAGGAATATTAAATGCAATATAAAAAATATATATGTATTGTAGGTCATGAACACAAAAAGAGAAGACAGACTTAATCGCACTCGAACAAACTCTTTATTGGGCTGGCTTGCGCCCGCAAAAGAACTAAACTAGGCGGCGATGATAGCAACAAACGTGCTCTCTGGTCGTCGAACTGAGAATGCCGTCACACCGACAAACACTCGGCGAGGAAACTTCTAGATAAAGCCGCAAACTGTGACTAGCATAACCTAGAACAATTCAGAAACATACGGGAATGAAAAGAATCTTCGAGACGCATCTCGGCGCAAGATGCGCCGAGATGAGTCTCGAAGATTCGTCTCAAATCAAACAAATGAAGTTTGAATTGTTTGTTGCAAAATATGTCGCAAACGAATGATGACAGCATAATATTAAATGCAGAATTTAACGACGGCTATTTAAAGACATAACGGTGGATTTATTTCAACGATTCAATCGGTGACCGATCTTTGTCAAGAGTGAATGTACACAAGCTTACACATGTCGTTTTGAAAACAACTGCCCACAGAGAACTATCTGCCTCGCCCATTTCTTTCTACTTTTTTGTAGGTCAGTGGAGACAAAGTGAGAAAGAATACAAAAAGAACAGCGCGCGTGCTGAATCATCGATAACGCTTTCAACATAGCTGTATATTTCAGCATAAGTATCAAAAGAATCAAGTGAACCAAGTTACGGGACTGAGATGGTTTCTAGAATGTTAATAGAGCTAAGCGTGAGTGAGGAGAATAAATGCCGTGGTAGCAGGGAAGGGCTCAGCAGTCCGAACTTGTTTCAAGTTTGCGATGCTGTTGGGATATATAAACGTGTACACTATCGTGTGCATACTTCCATTGGAATCATTACCCATAAGTGCTGTCGTTATAGGTGCAGTAATATATTCGAGTACTGTTCATTTGTACACAAGGTGACTGCAATGTCTTCGTATTCCCAGTATGGCTAGAAAATTGCGGAGAAGTGCATCATTTTGTCAGTAGTTTCATCACCGGTGATTGTGTTTTTACAGAAAAAAAAGGAAAATGTACGGGTGCTTACCTTTGAGGACCTGGACACGAGCACAGAGAGTGAGCTCGATGATTCAAAAGAGACGGACCCAGAATGGCTCCCTTCTAGCGAGCACAGCAAGGTTTTGGTAAGTTTTACCCCTATCATGTTAAGCTGTCTGATGTCGTAGACACGCCCATGTGACTGTTGCAACAGCATGCTCTATCGTTATGATAGCGTCTCAAAAAACTGTGCTCCTAAGCGTATGTTCTTGAAATTTTGTTGAACTAGCTGCAAATCTTTTTCTCCGAATGACCTTTTTCGCAACGTTTATAGGTGAAGCTTTCATTCACAATTTCTCTTCCAAGAAAAGTAGTACTACCTTTTGGCAGAGTAGGCGCATTTGCATAATGCACACAACTGTTCTTTGCCCACATACAGGTATAACTATTTATTTTTCGTCTGTTTTACTGCTGTTTTCTCATTGGTAACTTCTTTAATGTTTTTGTTTTTGTCAGCAATCGTAGCCAACTTTATTTCTCTGAATGCTTACTCTGTCTTGTTTGCTGCGCACGTTTCGTCACATTAGCGTACTGGTGTAAATACATTAATGATGCTCAGAGACCACATCTGCTACAGTGTGATTGCATTTCATATTTTGGCGCTCGAAATTTGGAATATTCAACATGATGGTTTTCACAATGAGCCTGCGAACTACAGCTTGGACACACTTACACACTTCTTCATTGCTATGGAATCGTTTTCTTCGGACACAGAAACTAATAGAACTTAACACGCTAGAAAAAAATGGGTCATGTTTGATGTGAATCTGCGTTCCTGCAGGGCACGAAGTCCCAGGAGGGAACCACCAGGAAAACAATGAAGGTATTTTTTTCATTCCACTAGGTTATAAAGTGGCAATAAGGACAAAGCGAGGTCTGCTTGCAGCAATGCAGGCAGCTTTACTGTGTGTTGATCCTTAAGGCTAGGCTACGCCGGCAGTCTCGTCAAACAGGTGATCACGGAATCATTTTCCGTTCCACTTCAAGAGTAAAACTTTATTCGGGCTAGCATCAGGTGGGGGGATGTGATTAACAACTTGGTGGGGTGTCAGATGACAGGGTACGTAGGAGTAGGGAGGAAGATTAAGGTTAATTAGAGGGACTTGGGAAGAGCTTTTAGTCTGCAGTGGGTGTATTAGCCCGCAGGGGCTGATGGGTATGCCCGGGGATTCTGAGGCGGGACAATTTTTTGACTCCGCGTTTCTCACTATTAAACGCCTGTTGTTATTGTTTTTTATTAAAGAATAGTTGCCGGTGTTTGATTGCGTGCTTCATATAAAGAATTCTGGCTCTACTTTTGATCAGAAAAGGCTTCTGCTACTGGATGTGCAGGCAGTTTGCAATATGGGTGCTGTGCTAAAATTTTAAATTATATGCACAATAGCATATGATAACACATAATAACTTAGGAACTTTGGTGAAATAGGTCTCGGAATAGCATTTGTCAGGTAGATTCAGTTTACCTGTGAAATTCAATGCTTCTGATACCGAATGTTTTATAGCAGTTGGCTGATTCACATTCTTCTCTATTAATGAACTATTTATAGTTCAGATGTTTTGGTGACTCATTTGCAGGTACTGTCTCCCATTAGACCAGCTGCTAAATCTAAATAATTTCACGCGTATTCCTTAAGGCTTTGCAAAACAATTCTGGTGGGTGACGGTTTCGCAGCGATCCACGTCGTCATCGGCGTGCAAGTGTCGTGTCTCGTGCCGCTCTGGACGCTGCGGATGCTCCAGGAAACAGAATAGCTGCACATCCATGTGCTCCTGCAAGGGAGATTGCTCTGTGTCTCAGCTCTCGGCAAGTGGATGCTTTTTTGAGTGTTTGGCGTCTTTTGGTTGGCTATTTTTGTTTCAGCTGAGAAGCATACAGATGCTTTGCGGTTAGTGCAAAAATGATCTAACTTTTATTGGCTACAGGCACTTGTAATAACCGACCAATTTCCCCCTATGCTCCGTCAGGTCAACGTATCCTCAGATGATGTCAGTACAGTTCTTATCGGGTGATTTTTCGCTGGTGTGTCTAAAGAGGAATAGACATGCTTGTAAAGGAGGAGAGGTGTAAGGGTTTTCAGATGGATTTGCTCGGTGCGGTTTGGTTCCTCATATAAATGTATTTTGAAATAAGAACATACTTTTTCTTTGGAAGTTTTCAGCTAAAGCAATTATCTAGTGTATTTCTTGGAGTCATAAATATGTACAGCATTAATTTTCGACTATGAAATCTTGCTGTTGCCGCGCACACAGTGTACCAAGAATATCGGTAACAGTTAAACCTCTTCGTTATGGCCTACAAGAATGCGCTCCTAGCTGAAGGTTTGAAGTTTATTCCTAAAATTCGCATGATGCACTTTCAGGAAAGAAATATATCTATGAGTTTGGCTGTAGAAAGTGGTAACAATTTAGAGATAACAAGAGATAACAATGTCTAGAAAGTGGTACCTTAAAAGAAATCATCTGCCGGACCATCGCAATGTAATATATGGTTAATTATTCACCAATAGTGCTAGAATCGCCAACGGTTGGTGATAGATATAAAGTGCTATCTATCAACTGGACAGTTGATAGGGAGCACTACAAAGCGGAAGCAATAATTTCATCAACTAACTGTGTGTCACTGTCTTAAGGGTAGCCCTGCTGTCACTCTGCGAAATTGTACGCTTCTAGGTAATAATTTTCATATCTTTAATAAGGTTTTAAAATTTACACCTTATTTTTCTCCAAGCAGACTTTTTCTCAACGTTTTGTTAACAAGCAGTAATGTTTTTCTGCATGGGTATATTCTGAAATAAACTTTTTGTATGAGTATATATTCCTGACATAAAGTATCATGCACCAAACAAGCATTAAGTACTATTGATCGGAAGGTTTTGACAATACAGCTCATTGTCGTAACAGATGCAATAGAAAAACACTTCGGCTGCAACATTATTAACATTATATTTATTCTTGGTCATTGCTAAGGGCAGGCATACAGTTATTAAATGCATTTTGGTTATTTATAACATGTTCGCAGGAGTTGCAATTTTAATATTTTTTTTACAATCATTGCCATTTAAAATATTTCAACCATTATTTATATTAGCACACAGTCATAAGTCAACTAAAAGGTGCTCTATCAGATAATTTTCTATCATCAATCACGAGCGTAAATTATCTTTTGGGCGTAACTTTCAGCATTAAATCAAGAGAGAAGAAAAGGAATAAAAGTTTCCAATAACTTTATTGCCACAGAGAATTTCAAGAGTATTCTTCAGTGAAAAAAAAAAAAAAGATCGCCTGTTCTCAAGTTGGTATCCTATTAAAAACAGTGATGGTCCATAGAGGAAGATTTCTATTCAGGAAATTGTATAATTGAAATCGGTCAAGGAAGGTTTTTATATAGATTCAGGGAAAGTTTAGAACTAATATTGCTGCGTATTATGAAATTCCTAAAAAGGATTGATATTGTCACAGACAACCGGGCTAGACGTGACTAAAACGACGTGACGAAGCTGTGCTAGCGGGAAGAGTTCCGCACACAGCACGCGAGCCGACTTCAGCGTCATTTTTGTTGGAGCATAAAATATCACTTTTCGAAATGAAAGGTTCCAGACTGTTCGAGTCAGACAGTGGATCCTGGCTAAGTGCTATACTTTTAGACCACTTCACTGGCTAGACTAGTATCCAGGCCCTAGTATGTAAATACCTGGAACTGCACTGGGACATAGCATGAAATGTGCATTATGTGCAGGCTGTCTTCCCCTCAGGTGCGTAAGCAGTGTCCTGTCAATGCTGTCATACCAAAAGACAGCACTTAAACGTTATGTGCTTCTCCCCTAGTCTGCACTTTTTGTGCCGAAACCATGGGCACCATTCTGTTGCTAAAGCCTGTTAGCGTAGTCTGTTTATCTTAAAATCAAATTTCCAAAGATGGCGTATTTTCCGTCAGAGGGAGGTTTTATCCTGCGTGTGACTACTTGTGTTGTTGCGGCTCGCAAAAGTGGCCGAAATGATGTTAGTGCTGCAGCACTGCTACCCACGTTCACGCAAGAACCCGGTGTCTGAAGGCTATTTCACCTTTTACCGTGCGACTGCAGGCGTCCACAGAAACAAGCGGGCCAGATACTGCACCTTTCCTTTCCAGTAAACCAATTACAGAAAGACGGTGTACTTTGATACGTTCAACGGAATGCTGGTTGTGTTCGACAAGAAGCGCGCGATGTACCGTGTACAGGAGAAACTCTGGCATTTGCATTCGGTGGTGGTGGCAAAAATATTTTAATGCAAATGTTTAGGAGGTTCTATCGGCGGTTGGAGTCCTCAGTCCGGAACCCCATTGGCGTAGGCTACTGTCCGCGCTCTTTCGACAAGTTCTTTTTGACCCCTTGCGTCCGGCTGGTCAGAGCTGCCTCCCACCCCTCCTGCGTTGGCTGGTTATTAATAGTGACAGTCTGATTTCGATGGTATGCCCACACCATATGGTACAGGTCCGCCTTCTCCCAGCGGAATTTGCATTGTGACTCAAATGACTCTGGATTTTTTAGTCCTGCAGCACACATGCGTTGTGTCGTCTGGAAGCATGGCCGCCTCGTTAACACAGCAAAATAAAGTTCATAATTGAGACACAGCCAACACAACCACGTCAAAATGCCCTGCTGCTGCACGATATTCGGTGATGAGCTAAGTTAAAGCTTTTGTATTTATTCTTGTAATATTTTTACTCCTGGTTCGTTTTTCTCTCACTAATTCTTGTACTTGTATAGTTGCTCGAGTACGAAATAGCGATTTTCTTAGTGATCGGAATGAAGTATATTCAACTGAATAAAGCAGCTATGTTGTACGGACCCTAGTCGAAAATATGCGACCATGAACGCGAGGGCACTTTTTTACAACTGTATATCTAACAAATCGCTCTGATTTCAATTCTCGGAGCAGGTTATTTATATTTTTGGACCTTCATAGACTATGTTTGTAGAAAAAAAAGTGCTTTTATTTTTTCAAACCTTATGTGAGGAGCGCTTGAAAGGTTTCATCAATAAATCAGGTAGAATTGTATGCCTTTGTTCAGTGGGCTTTCCAGTCTATCGGTAGAACATGTTTAACCCCTTCATTTCTTCTTTTTCAGGACACATTTCGCATCACAGAAGACAGGGACTTACCAGAGAGCGCATAAAAAGATCAGCCTTTTTGTTGCAAGCGCTGCCCAAGCCGCACAAGTTGTGCGCATGCGGTGTCTATGACTTGTCAATAGCCTATTTGCATTTTGTCGCATGTAAAATACCGCGTGCCACTCAAGGAACTTGGAAGTTTTATTTTTGCCGCGATACCCTAATTTCAAGTTTGCGTCATTTTCAGAAATGTCGCTTTCTCCCGTATAGCTTTTTCTGGTTGGTGCAAGCACTGAAGCCAAAAGTGGTGACAGCCGAACTGACATCCGGTTCCGTTGTTTACATCTATCGGATGACTCGAGGTGAGGGCGAAAGCGACATCTATAAAAACGATGCAAACCCGCAGTCAAGACACTTCACAAATTAAACCATTCAGACCGAAATTACTTTCTCTTTCTAAGCTGTGTTGCATCATAAGGTTGCACCATCTGACGATGCAGTTCTGGGATCGAGACCTGCACGAACGAGTGCGTGGTCAGGTGGTGTCCTATGCAGTGTGGTACAGTTAAAACCTGGGAAAGGGTTGTCTCACATTTTCTTATAGTATAGTAAGGGAAATATTCATGTATATTTTAGTAGCTGAAATTTGGAACATTTAGCGAATGTGCCGATTTGTGCCACTTACAATATATTGTGGATTTTATTTTCTCCTACTGCTAGTGTTCACGGAATAAGTGTTACCTGTTTTTAGACTCAGGCTACGTGCTGGGGGAGAAAGAAAAGAAGATCGTTTGAACGGATCGTAAAGACCGGTCATTTGTACGGATTGTAAAGACGGATCATACTCCTGCTTCTATATGAGCAGCATGTTGTCTTCACTCATTCAGATTTTAGTGTCAAAACTGGGACAAGTGCGCACAGTCAGGAAGGGTCTCCGCGCTTTAGCCTAGACACCTAAGGCAGTATACCTCTCTTCTGCTCATAGCTATGCACAGCCGGCCAATAGATGGCTGCCAGGGTTTAGTTCGAAGAAAAGTTATCACGAAGGTCACCTATATGCTGGACTTGCACTTCTTAGGCGTGGACATAGTTGTGACTGGACCAAGCCTAAAAACAATATTCGCAAATTCTAAATCCCACATTATGCTCACTCGAATGCGGTGCTGAAGCGAGTATTTTCTTACACCAAAATGTACCCGTTAGCATAACCGTTAACTTAGCACTGGACATGGACTGAGCACGCGCCATTTTTACCGGAAGCAACCGTGGTACCTGGGAAGGTTCTCACAATATGCATGATGCATGGTCATCAAGCGAAGACCCTTCCCCAATGCACGTGTTTATACTTAGGTATGCGCAAGCGGTGGGCGTCTGGTAAATACGACGTCCCACGCCCCAACTCTCTGGATAACCACAAACACTCAAGCCCAGAAGGAAAAATGTCTCACTGAAGGTGCCCCTGCCGGGGCACTGATGCACTATGTAGGCACCAAAATAAAACATGAGGGCAGATTTAGGTTATCTAAAACAATACCAATGGCGATCTTCGATAATACTAAAGGGCTCACTTTACCGCAAGATATCTTTCTAAACAGAGTGATAAGTAACGCAACGTTTCACAATGCACATGCTTTAGAAGGGGTTTCGTGGCTGACAAGAAGCATTCTAACATAACAGATGCACCCACTTGCACATGAAGGAATACCCATCTTAACACATCAGACATGACCAAGCACTGCAATACAACATGCTATTGCGACATACGGCGACGAGAGCGGTCGGTTTGGAGTTGTCTCAGAAAGGTCGACTCAGAACACTCAGGTCTGTGGTATGGTCAAGAACCAATTCTTCACTCTCAAATAAATTTGTTTCACTCATTCACTCATTCATTCATTCATTCATTTTCTCACGAAGCTATCTCTGAACTGGGAGTTCACTCACTGCAGCGGAGCGAGTAGATGTTACCGCAAAGGTAAACAAGGCTCCATTACCGCGTCTTTTGAGTGCCAAAATTGAGCTCTACCCATCTTAGCACATAGTAGCATGCTTTCTGATATCTCTCAGCCAAACATATCTAAGTATCCCCGTACTCTAGTGTGCTTGCTTTCTAAAGTTCAGGTGGCGCATCGGTAGATTGTGCAAGTCAGGCACATTTACGCTCACAGAGTTCGCCATTTCGCACTTAAGCCTATACTCCGTTGCAAGAATTTGCGAGGAGGAGTGCATAAACAACTTTATTCTGTGCACTGAGCAGCAGGGCGGCTGAGTGATCTAAAGGCGACCAGGTAAATGTCGGGTAAGCTATTTTTGCCAAAATCGCTAATGGTTCTAGTTCGCCCGCTTTTTTTGCGAATTCGTTTCAGCACATTTCTCATTGGCATAACCATTTAAATTTGCACATCTATTATTCCGCATGCCCGCTAGCATAGCATAGGTAGCATAGCCTAGATGCAGCTTGTCTTATCCTTCAATGTCAAAGGCATCGAATTGCCAGGTATTGCTATCTCAGGCTTCAAATTCTCGGGGTTTCAAACAAATGGATGACCTCTCGGCGCACAGGTCATATAAAGTGCCGGCTACCATCTACCAAAGCTTTCGCGTTTTGTTTTCGCTTGCCAACTGCACATTACATCGGAGTCGGATGTTCTCGAAAATGAAGCCTTTAACGCTATTCCATTGAAAGATCGGGGCCAGGCTGCGGTTCTGGCTTTTGCGACACTGACGTAGGTTTCGGCAGACCTTTGGTCCTCATCCATTTCAAACCATGCATGCAACACCTCTGGCATGTACATATTGTACCGGAGTATAAGACACGTGAGTGAAAGATTCGTATTTGACAATTTTATAGCTTTATAAAGCGTCAATAGGCCCGGAAACATTGCAAGAGGAAATAGATCACGGACGTAGATTGTACGCAATACATGTTTAAAATATAACAATATATTTCCTCTCTCACTGCTTCCTTGAAGCGTTTAGACAAGAGGCCTCTGTCGGAGGAACTGCTGTTGGGCGCTTGGCAGGACAAGGGGAAGGGCGTCCAGGCAGTTCGCGCACTTTGCCGTTATTTGAGCGCCAGCGGACTTGATGCACGTTTGTAAAGCAAGCTGCTGTGTCTGTATATATATTTCATATGCCTTCTCCCACATCGTCACCCATCATGACCTTCTTTCTTCTCTCCTTCCCCTTCCCCAGTACAGAGTAGCAGGGAAGATTTGAACTATTCGGGCCAACCTCTCTGCCTTTTCCTTTCAATAAATCCATCTATCTATCTCCTAAACAGCACTTATAAGTGCAGTTTCATCCCACGGCAAAGAAGAAGAGATTCACGGCCCTGCAAAACCATCTCTTCCTGCCCTCCCTTGGGCATCAACTTCTAAGCACGCAACTAACACATGTCCTCAGACCTTGAATTTTCGAGACTGCGCATTCCCAGAAGAGCTTCTCCTCGTGGTTAAGCACCAACAAACAGCGATTTGCGAGCAAATTGCTCTTACGACATACTACGACGCCACCAAATCCTTTAAGATAACACATCTGTCGTAGGTGCATGTCAGCGCCCCCAATGAGTCTTTCGATTTCATCGACATGCATGATGCACTAGAACGCATGTTCGCTACATACCTCCAAAGCATTGCACTGCTAGGTGGAGTCTAACTCTGCTAATAACAAGCTAACACCATGTCACATCTGGATTCAACCGCCACGAACATTCGCGTCTACTACATACAAACAATGGCTTGGTTCCCTCTACGTAGGTCGTTTGGGGGTGATCCCGTCATAGATATATTCTTTACTAACATCCTCCCTCCTCCTCGCACTTACGTACTCGAAGAAATAAGCGATCGCAGATTCGTTCAGAGCTATAGTACTCACCTTCCTACCAAACAGATTAGGACCAAATGTATACTAACCCACCCAAAACGTGACTGTGAAAAAGACTCCGCATGTTTGAGACTGAGCAGGTTTTAAAAACCAACCTTTTCAGACTTGCACAACGAAAACATTGGCGGTTATTCTGTAATGATTATATTAAAATTAACCATTCCTGCCTTCATAAAATCCGCATTGAAAAACAGACCCTCGTTCACAAAAAAGTTCTCATGTAGCCAAAAGAAAAGAGCAAAAGAAGCTACCTCTGACAATGCCTGGCAAAGGTACAAAGACGTCTGGTGAACCCAAATCTCCTATAAGGAGGCTAAAACCATTCCCGACTTGCTAAGTAACCATCCGAAATTCTGGCAATGAACCCTACGGAAAAATACAGGACATACTGAAGAGCGAAAATGGCCAGAGCTATTTTACATGGCGGTTCTCAATAAATGCATCTTTATTGCCATCACGAAGCTCGCTTGTGCCCTCAATCATTCCGGCAGTGAATAATCGTAGCAGAGTACTCCATCTATATATAACCTAAATGAGGACAAATGTGGATTATTCACGGAAGTGGATACGTACTTTCCAGTGGATATACGGGCGGTAGGAGCTCTAAATCTCCGAACTACTACCGGCACACTAGATGCTGAAGATGCTGCTGGATGCTGGCTTTTTTTACACCATCGACACACATTACCTAGCATATGTAAATAAAGCGAGGTGTGCAGGAACGGTGAAGCAAATCTGACAAAAAGAACGAAAAGTAGCATAAACCAGAAGGCTCCTTCTACCTCCATAAGTGCACGAAAAGTCTGAGACAGGCAGGTTAGAGCCTATTCGTTGCGCACGTAGTTAGGAAGAAACGCCAGCATCACGGAAGCGAAACGTCTTGCGGAGGTCGTGAACAAGCGTTAGAAGTCGGTAGCTTGGAAGCGACCCTAGAGAAAGTTTATAGCAACCGTAACCTATATGCTGGACTTGCACTTCTTAGGCGTGACTTATTTGTGACCGGACCAAGCCTAAAAACAATATTCGTCAATTCTAGATGCCACATCATGCTCACTCGAATGCGGTGCTGAAGCGAGTATTTTCTTACACCCAAAGGGGAGAGTGCCCATGAGGAGCACAGCGTGGCGGCTTATCGGGGAAAGCCATTCGCAGAAACGCGGACACACATATTGCTCATTTTTTTGCACTTACATTTCATTACTCCAAGCACGCTTAGAGAGTGCATAACAACATTTTCAGCGGAATAATTTCTACATCAAGTAAAGCTTCTAGCTCCAGAGAGATGTTCTGTCAAAACAGTAACGTTTATTTTGGAAGCCATACAGAACTACCCAAGACAATGAACGTTCTAAAGTATACGTCCCACATCCGATACTGTGGGCTCATTTCAGGCAGCATGGTCAGATTTAGGATATTTAATGTCACTGGACAAGAGAAAAAGTACGGTGCAATTCAAGCTGCCAATTATTGACATTTTAGAATACTGACACAAAAATTCAGGCCATGTCGTACTCCAGTATTTTCAAAATATGACCCAGCGTCTTGATCCGCAATGTACAATAGATATGCAATTGTTTTTAACATCAGTGAACACTCTGTAGTTAGTGCCTGTCCTAAGAAGATTTTAGAGTACGAACAAAGATGTGACAAAAGCTTTCAAGCATTTCTCGGACACCATGCCATCTACGTTTAAACGTTATGCATAAGTCCCAGAACTACATACATTTCGCGAACGGATTCATGTCACTATACCATAAACACGCGATAAGTGTTTTGTGAAAGATCTGTGGTATGAAACAAAGAAAGCACTGTATGGAAAGCCAAAAAGCATATTCAGTTCCAAAAGTAGACTATTATTGTTTTGTCACCACTATCAGGAAACCATCAGGCTGAGCCGAAGAAGGTGCACTTTTCTCTAGAATTCATGGGCGACCCTGGCGAGCACTTGAACGCCTCTGCGAAATGGAAACTGTGCCTCAGGGGCACATTGCAATGGTGCACAGCCGACAAGGTGTCTTTCCTGGAGCACAGTGAGTAGCAGTAGGTCATGAAAAAGACCTGTTCCTCCGTGTAGTGCTCTAGGCCCGCCAGCTTGAGCGCAATGAAGCGCCCTTTGGCGGCTGCTTCTTCGGCGACTGCTGTCTTGTAGGCGAAGAACGACGCCTCGAGAGCCGGTATTGTTGGGAATAGGTTGATGCGACGTTTTCCCGTCTCACCCAGGTCGCAGCTGATGCGCTGGCCGTACTCCGCGGAGTGCGATTTGCCCCACCACATGACGTTCTCACCGCGGTCATCGATACGCGTGCCTTCTGGGTCGATGCTCTTGGCTATCTCCTTGGCAATAAGAGACCCCGCCGAAGCGTAGTTCACGGCGAAAGGCCCATTCAGGTACAAGAGCGGCGGCTCTATCGCCGCAAACGGAGCGTTGATTTCGTTGAGCAGGTACGTGTACGAATAAGGTGCGTGCCAGAAAACCCTCCGCTTGTTGTAAATATCTTTGAAGTGCCCATGTCGTTGTAGACTTCTGTACTGCAGGGAGTTGTTTACAAGCCAGTTGTCGACGAAACCCATTCCCTCTACGCTGCTGAAATATCTGTAAAGAGCGTCACGCTGCAGAGGTGAAAAGAAAGGCTCCGCAGGCAGGATGCTTATCACCATGGTGTCTATCTTGCGCTTCGTCGCCTCCTTAATCTGACCGCTGATCCAAGACGAGTTTTTTGTTAGCGACTTGAACGCGTTTTTTACGCTTATAAAGAAGTTGGCGAGTTCTTGGCGCGTCTCCGGCGTCGGAAAGCGCGTCGTCACAAAACGAACGGAACTTAGCAGTCCGAATCGAGAGTTGACGAACTCTAGACATGCACGCTGCTTCTTTTCTTCGATGTTGTCGCGAAATATGAGCTCTGGTTTCCCCGCCACGGCCCACAGGTGCGACTGGATGAACATCCACGAGATACCAATCAGGAGGTCAAAACTGCTATACGTTTCGAAGAGTATTTCGATGCTATCCAGAATTTTGGAGTCCTCAATGACTACCCAGCTGTAATCTGTTATAGTGAAGCCAAGGTGATCGCGCAGAGAGGAGAGCCAGGTGCCCTTTCGAATGGCTGGTGTCTTTTTATCAAGCGCGCCGACCATAAACCACGACTGTTGGCTGTGCGCAGTCGGTTGGATCGCTACCAAAAACGCCCTTTCCAGAGCCTGCAGCTGCGCAGGGGTAATCTTAACTGAAGGCACGTCTAGGACACTCAGGTGCTCCCTCACGATTCTCGCATACTCCATCTGGCTGAGCGGCCTTTCGATGCGATCTCCCCATACAACGCCGTGGTGACCTCTTCGTAAGATAATGACGTCGCCACTCACATTGCTGAAACCCATGTCCAAACTGAAAAGGAAATTGATGTCATAACTAACTGCCATCAATACCATCAAGTCCAGCGGGTGGTCTATAAGTGGATCGGGCTCTTTTTCGGGCCAATAGAGAGACGTGAATTCTCTAAACTCTTTTAAAGACCGCATGTTTTGAGCAACTTCATCCCCTTCTGGGGTGGTGCATTTGTAGTACAGTCGGCTCGGTCTGCCGGTGCGCCACATATCTTCGGATACCTCCTTGAGGTTGCTCTTGATCGCATCTTCGTTGACTTTGTCCAGCACAGAGAGGTGGGGAAAGGCGGTCTGCCAGCCGCCGCACACGAACGAGTAGAAGTCATGGCAGGGGTCAACGCTTGTGTTGAGTGTTGCCTGTAGCCTCTTCGAGTGGGCGACACAGCTTTCCGAGGTGCAGTGCATGAGCAAGCTGTCAGCAGACTTGAAGAGCTGCTGGTAGACCAGGAAGCAAAGGGCCAGCGTCACCAAGAGCACGACAGCGCCGCCCACGAGCAGATACAGTATGGTCCCTACCACCGCCTCCTGGCGCATGTAGGTCCCTGTCGGCAGTCCTCTCATGAGCTCCTCCCCATGGAGCTGAAACAACGGACGCAGGTCGGAGGAAACAGATATTAGTTCAACTGTATACATACCAAATGTCCAAAGTACCACTCTAGTGACGAATGTGCTATCAGCGGTGCATGTAGCAGAGGCCTATCATGCTGCCCTAGACAAATTTACCGGTCGTTCGGCTCTGGAGCGCAGCTGCATTGGAACGAGTATTTACTTAGAACTCCTCAATGCGTCTGTTTTGTTTTACGCAAACACACGAGCTTGCCTTAAATATATTCGCATGCTAGCGCTCCGAGCAGATTAGCACTGTTTTGAAGATGCGCGATGTCCTTTGTGTCAATACTTTGGTATTCGATGGCCCTGCATGGGCGAATTTACATTAGTGGCGTGCTTCGTGCGGTTAATAGGTATCATGTGCCCCAGTTTCAAGTCCTTTGATAATAATCAGTCATAACCACCAAGTTTAAAAGTCTTCTGAAAGGAAATGGTGCAAGCTAGACGTACTGCTGTGAGTTTGTAAAAAAAAACTGCCATAGTTCAGTACATATTGTTCCACACAAATCGGATATGCCGGCTGCAAAAATGAAAGATTTCACAAAGTGGTTCCCGCATATTTTCCCAATAAAGCAGCCAAGGCACCCGTTCGTCTCCTGCGAAATCATTAGATTCGTCAAACACAAGTATATGATATTTAGTCATTCATGCTTACCTATTCTAACCAACTGAAGCCCACTGCTTCCAAATGAATTCAGTCGTTTTTTGCTGCAGCAAGTGAGTTTCTATTTTCCTGAGAAGACGGAGCGCTATGGTCAGCACCTGAACCTAAATTCCTAGCTTCGCAGTTTTCAACGCATTCCAGCATGTGCAACTGCAACCGCTGGATGACTGTTCATCGCGGCTCTCGTGCGCCGACTTGAAAAAGCGGAAGTACCCTCGTGACGTTCAATGCGAAGAAGCTGAAGTTGGGTGCCGACCATCTCTCGGTGCTCTTGACATGCTCTCTGGTGCCTTCTGGGTCAATACCCAATAAAACCGTCTAGCTACGAACCCAAATGGCTACGTGACATGATGGACGTGAGGACATGAGCTCCATGTCTCGGGCTCCTCGCAGCCGCTCATCGAGTCCCGACCGGCCTCCGCTCGTAACTACCCTTGGCCATCGTTGCAGCCGCCTCCGGGCTCTGGCGCCGGAATTTTCTCCCCTACCTGTAGCGGCAGAAAACGACCGATCATTAGAGATTTCTGCCCAGGCAAGTCAGTATCATTTGCCTCTTCATCAGCCTCGTGTGCCCCTCAGTTTCCATGGCGGTTCTGCTGAAGATGTTGAATAAGCCCTACCTAGAAGCTGCACCACGTCTGCTTCGCGCTTAAAGAATGTACTCATTTACGGACAGGGAGGCCAGTCTCAGCTGAGATTCCTTCCGCCAGCATCTGCAGGATACTTTTGTCAGCCACGAGCGCCGTGGTTGTGCATGCCGCCTCCTAGAATCTTCAACAGCCTAACGAGAGCGTCGCCATGTTCGCTGAGGATGTGAGCCGTCTTTGTCGGAGGGCTGATCCCGACATGATGAAATCAGCGAAGTTGTGTCACCTTTGCAGGGGTAAAAGAACCCATTTTCGCTTGCTTAGCCTACAGTCCTCTTCAAACCGTCATGAACTTCATCAACAAAGCTACACTCACTGAGTGGGCCTTGCAGCAACGAAGTCGGTTTAAGCAGTCTGTAGCAATCAGCCCTTCCGCAGTGAAGTCCCTTTGTAAGGCTCCACTGAACATCACTCCTCGTGTGAGCTCATCCGTGAGGTAGTTCACGAGTAGCTCCTCAAACTCCCCCTCGGCTCGTCTAATCCGACTGCCGCTGCTTTCACCGGAGATTGGAGATTCCGAGAGCCATGAGCTTATGGGTAGTTGCGGACATGGGAAGACCTAGGGCCGTCTTGTACGCTTTTCGAAGTGACGCCTCTAGCCATTCGCTTACGGCACGAGTGAGGCGTAAATAGGGTCCAGAGTAGGTGATGCGGGAGCAGATGGAAGATTGAACGAGGCGCAGGAGGTTGAACTCTCGCATGCCATGATGCTTGTTGGAGATTCGCTTAAGAAGGCGTCGGATCTGTACCACAGACTGGTCGATGCATTGGAGCGTGATGTTGCTACCGTTAGCCTGTAGATGCAAGCCCGAGATCCTGATGTTATCTGTTCGAGGAATTGGGTTTCCTTGCACCTGGAGGCTGATGTCAGAAAGTATCTTTAGAGGGCGTCGTCCCGGGGAAGGGATGATGATATACTCCGAATTTGTCGCCTAGCAGCTGAGGCCAACTGTACTGAGATAATCTCCGATCCGTTCGATGGCGGTCTGTGGAGTCTCTTCAATCCTGCCGTCACTGCCGCGCGTGATCCAAAATGTGAGGTCGTGAGCATAAATGCTGTGATGCAGGTGGGGGATGTCGGCCAGTAGCTTCGGTAGGCCTATCAGTGCGACGTTACAAAGCATCGGCGAAAGTACGGCGCCTTGCGGCGTGCCACTGTTTGCCGGAGCGATGATGGAAGGATCTCCCGTGCCGGCTTTAAGTTGCACTGTGCGGTCGGTGAGGATGTTACAGATGTACGCATACATGCGATGTCCAACACCGAGCGCCTGAAGTTGTTGAAGAATCGCTTCATGGAGGACGTTGTCGAATGCCTCGGCAACATCGAGGCCGACGATGACTTTCGTGTCTAGTGTGCGTCTCATGACTACCTGATGATGGAGAAACATAATGTCCGGCACAGCTCGAGCGAACCTTCTACCAGTATCCTGGCACGTCTGACGGGCTCAAACAAGAGCTTATAAATGCTTACATCCGCCCCGAATCAACAACCAACCTCCCCTTCCATCAGGGCGCGGACAACCTCTATCTAGAAGCTCCAATCACTTTTGCGGAGGTCCGAGCAGAACTCAATCGCCTCAAGACGAGTACCGCATTTCAAATAAAGTGCTTAGGAATCTAGACGACGCATCTATTCCTGCTCTTACCGACTATTATAAGAATTTTGGGCTAGCGGTACCATCCCTCAGGAGTGGAAATGCGACAATCTAGTCCTCATCCCCAAGCCGGGCAAGCCAGCAAGCTTGGCCAACCTCTGTCCTATCTCTCTGACATACCGTGTTAGGAAGCTGATGGAACACGTTATCTAGACCAGACTAGCGATACCTCGAAGACAACCATCTTCTACCCGACACAATGTTCGGCTTCCTGCTTCCAGACGGATTTTCTACTGCTCGTCTCCAGCAGAAACCCGAGGTGGTTCACGTTGTGTGCATGAAGCCGTACTTTTTGCGAGAACTCTCTTAAATGCTTAGCACGCCGTCTTACCGCATGCATCTCGTGAGCACTCATTTTCTATATTTTTCGCTTCCGAGCTCATCGGGCCGATGTTTTTGAGAGATGGGGTAATGTACCGTGTGCAACAGCAGGCCTGCTGGGCGGCTACTCATCGCGAGTCTCGTGCGCCGACTTGAAGAAGATGAAGTGCAATCGTGATGTTACATGCAAAGATGCTGAAGTTGAGTGCCGGCCGTTTTCGGTGCTCTTCACGTGTTCTCCGGTGCCTTCTAGGTCAACCCCTATTAAAACCTCTATGGAGAAAGAGGACGCAACTTTGTCGTTCTCCAACACAGCGAAATACGTTGAGTGTACAATAAAAGGAGGTGTAGCCGGCGCGTTTTCATATTTCGTCGTGTCCCCTTCTGTGTGGCAATCCGTTGTTTCGAAGCATAGTGACGCATAAAATCAACCTAGCAGCGCTTCATCGCCCAGGCTATCCACATTGCAAGCCGCACAACATCGAGATGGGTTAGTCGGATGTACCAATCAATGCATTCGCGCTCTCTGGTGCGCATCCACTGATAGAATGCATGGCAGATCAATCAATTTGAAAAATGGTTTATACGAAACTAAAGGAGCAGTATCTACCATTTCATCCTTGAACACTTGAACTGCACCGTAAGGGAAGATAGCAAGTTAGGAGTTAAAGCGGAGAGAAAGGGGTGATGTTGTAGAAGGCTAACGATTAGCGTCGATCACCAAGGGATGTTTTACGCGCACCGACATCGCTCAGCACACGGACGCATTTCCGTTTTATCGCCCTTGAAATGCAGCCGACAGCCGTGGGTGTCGAACTTGGGTACTTCGGCTCAGTAGTCTACCACCTTAACCATTAAGCCACCGCGGCGTAGCCGGCTATATCCGTCCAGAAGCTGTATATTGACCGAGGGGCGACATCGCATGTAGGCTTATAGGGATTTGCTGCTATCTTGGCGGCAGGCGCCCTTACTTATTTGCACTACGCGGGCCCTGTATAGACTAAGTTAAAAAGGGAAAACCAGGAGGTGAAAGAAGGAATTAATACGTCTAAAAGCAATACGACTTTTTGATACTCTTATAAGCTGTTTTTCGTCCTTCAGTTTTCTATAACTTTACAACACTAACGAAACTACTGACGCAGGCAAAGGTGTTGAGAAATTATACCTAAGCTACTGATCAGCCGTGCAGAACTAATGTCGGACGAGTGAGGTTCGCACTATACAATCCCGAAATCGTCAGCGCCTACCAGCCGTGATGTAATGCTGGCAGGCAACGTGTTTGAGAGCACAGAATAAATGATTGAAACGTGCTCAATCTTAGCACGGCAAAATTCTGATGATTGTGCATTTTCCCGGACGGCCGTTATTAGTACGCCACCGCCAAAAGCGTTTATAGAACCTACGATCACGTAATATGCAGCGAAACTCCTTAGGCATTCGTCCAGTGCACTGGGAGCTGCCGCTAAATAAAGCAGTGCAGAAAGCAATCGGTGCGCTGTGCACTGTCATCGCAAAGCACACGAAAAAACGAAAAGGCGTCCGTATGCTGTGCGATGTCAGTTCATGTTAAAATCCCCAAGTGGTTAAATTTACTCCCTAGCTCCCAGCACGGCACCTCTTTCTCCTCATACTCCCATCTTCTTACCCTTCCTGTGCGGCTCGGTTCCGCTGTCCATAGAGAGGTGTGGCAGATACTAAGCCTATCATTTCATATAAACCAAACCAAGGTAATTAAACGGACCCCCGAAATTATAGGAGCACACTTACGATTCTCAGGCTTGGTCGCAAAGCCGTTCCTGCGGTAGAGCTCGCAGGTGGAGATCGTCGCTCATGTGGCAACCGGCTGCGGCTGCGAAGTCTCTGGAGATCTCTGTCCCGTCCCTGAGAGAAAAAGAGTGCAGAGTTTCTGAAAGTGATGGCATCATACCTGCACCTTGAGGTGTTTCAATGCCTAGGAATTTTCTGGTGTGCGGCAAAACGCGATATATACTAATCTTTCATGATAAATAGCTATCGCTAAGGTACGAGCTCCCTTGTAATCCCAAGAATGCCGTGCGGAATCTTACACCCGGTGAATTCTATGGCGTAGACCACCATCACCTCGTCGTGTATAATCGTTTCAGGGGAGCCAGGCACATTACGGTAATCGTTGCAGTAGCCACTCGGTTTCCTTTAAAGTGCGTATAGTTGTTAAGCTTTATGAAGAAAGGCTGCAGCGCATCGACATAATTCGTCGAGTTAAGCGCGACTTCAGCACAGTGCAAGAACATACCGAGGCCCACCTTCTAGCGCAGAAAATTAAAAGCATGCAGACCCAAATGGGCAGGACCATATTCAATATATTGGGAATGAGATATGCTTTAGAGAAATCAAGAACACGGACAGTATACCGAACGAGATAAGGGGGATCATGGAAACAAAGTGATGGAAACAACGTAGCTACCTGTTTTTCGAGATCTACAACTTTTGCATTGAAAATGTTTCCCTCAAGCTAATAATTACATTATAGTTAATTAGTGTTCACTAATTGATTAACTTTAGTGAAAAATAAATACGAGATTAGCATAGGCGACTCTGAACTGCTCTGAAATGGGTCACTGCTCTAGGGCCAACCGTATTCTTTAAAATCTCGATCCAAGTTAGCTGGGACACCCTATATAAGTTTACAAGCATGAACCAACTAGCCCTGCAACGCATATTGCCGGCATCAAAATATAGCCGTGAAGTAAGCGCTACCGCAGGCTACCGCTGCTCAATGTCAAATACCCAACATCTGACATAGTTTAGATGTCTCCAAACATAGCACAGCTGTTTTTCAGATACGTCTCCATATTTGGCATCTTGCATTAAGTGTAACTTGAACGCTGAGCATACTAAGGTTGCTTTTCGGTTTCTTTGCGACACCCTACGTAGGCATAAAGCCATCCCTTCTACGATGGTCAAGCTTTTAAGACGAAAATCTATCTACGCTCGAGACTTGTCCGCGAGATTTCGCAACATTTGTTCGTAATGTGCCACACGTCGCAGTAAGTTCTGATGTTCACATAATTTCCCCAGTCAGGACGTCACAATAGGTCCTGACATCGCCATAACTTACTCTTTGGGGCAGTTGACCTAGACACTAAAGTTGCCCCGTAGATCGTCGTGTATCTTAGGACATTCACTCATGTCGAGGAGAGCACTCCTGAGACGCCGATGTCACCGACGACGAAGTCAAAGAAAAGGAATGAAATTTAACAGTTCGAACACGCAAGTTAGAGGAAAAAGAGAATAGGTAGACAAAAGAGGTAGAAAAAAGTGGTAGAAGAGAAGAAGGGAGAAAGGTTTTTTCCCCATTAAGCTGTTAAGCAAAGCTAAGTGATTTCAGCAATGTTTCGCGTCATAAATGTTACACTGCACCGTCAACCGCATGCACAGACCGCAAGACAGACAGCTCTGAAACAGTAACCTGCAAACGCCGGCGAGAGCGACAGGAGCTGTGAGTGTCCCTTCTAACAGCTTTTATAACCTCGCCAGTTTTGTTGGCTCTGTGAATCATGATTAGATGGCATATTTAGCAAATGACGCTTCACAAGCTTGGCCATGGTTTGTGAACTCAGAGAAATGGTAATTGTGTTTCTTTTTTGTGACAATGCGTTTATAATTAAAGGCCTTGGCAAACGCATCGAAATATTGCAAATGTACGATTAAAATTCACGAAATTAGTCCAGGCACAGCATGGCGTTTGGCGAAAACTGATCGACAGATCAATCGATCAAACTGTTTACGTCTGTCCCAGTAAATGGGCTGAGAGCGCTCTGTCTCCCCGCAAAGCTTTGAGTCGCATTTTGCTCCTTGGTAGTTCCACAGTAGAACGATTAAGGATAGCATTATGTGCACTTCTTCAGCGGCAGCTTTGAATCACCTTGAGACGCCGGCCAGGGTCCTGGGCTGGCCGCGCTATGCCGGGCCGCTCGTCGGGCTGCTTCATGGAGGACACCGACGGTGAACAGCGCAGGAAGATACGCTTTCCACGCCAATGCTTCGAAGGCTACGTAAAGTGCTGCCCAATCGCAGAAGATCAGGACCCCAGGAAGATGAGGTGCTGCTCGGGGGACATAGACCAGGCTTTCTGACACCATGTATGTGTATGGAGCCAGCGCCCCACCGCGTCAGCAAGTGTCGGTACGAGAGAAAAGAGGTGAAGAAGCCGAGGCACGTCTGCGCCATTATTTAAGGGCTCAACAACACATGCTGAAGAAGAGACCCATATCAGGAGAACCCTAATATTTAATGGGTAAGTCATAGATAGTTATTATAAGTGCCACAATCTCTATCTCCGCGCCTTGTGTTAGTTTTTTACTAACATCGCCTTCCACGAACCACTTCTCGGCCAGCGTAGCTGCTGTGGAACGGCCATCGTGTTCAACGAAGAAGAGGTTCACATTTGAAACAGCGATGGCGCGTGCCGCGTTCCCTCGACCCTGGCTGCGCTAAGCCACGTCGGTTGCGACGGGCGTTCCCCTCTTCTGCTCACCGGACGGCGCCAAACAGGTCAGTTCGAATTTGGCTTCTGAAGCCCCGCCGCGGCGGCGCAGGGGTTAAGACGCCCGACTACTGTACCGGAGCAGCTGTATTTAAACCCTACCGCCGGCGGCTGCGTTTCGATGCAGGCGAATGAAAAAGGCGTCCATGTGCTGTGCGATGGCAGATAGACGTTAAATATTCCCAGGTTGTCGAAATTACTACGTATACCTCTCCACTACGACACCTCTTTCTCTGTCCTTTTCACACTTTCCTCCGTTCCCATACAGTGCGGTTAAGGTGCCCACGGAGAAAGTGTGAAAGATACTGAACCTGAACTATAGGCAATCTGAAATGAAGTTTGCTGTGTCGATCGCCGCGCGGTAACACAAATCCTAGCGAGAAGAGCAAATATTTCTGAGGCGGCTTTTCAGGGCGTTTTCACGTGCATGAGCTTGCAGGGGTCATATTGCACGCTCTGTCGAAGCTTTGCGTGGCGTGTGTCAGATACCTGGGCTACATCCAGAGCGCCTGGGCAAGGACGTTATCTGTCACGCGCGTATCTATAATGCTGCTAACAGCATTATAGCGGCTAACAGCAGCATTTCTGAGTCACGCTGCGGGACGATTGCAGCGCTACTTAGGCAGTCCAGGTTCCCTATAGGATGTTAGATGCCCCTCTTAGATGTCGTAAGAGGAGAATGGGGAAAGCCTACCCTTCCTCTCCTATCGTTTTCCTCTTATCGGCGTTCGTTGCAGTGCTACATATAATTGGTTTACAGGAAAGTAAAGGCCTTTTATCTGTCGCACTTTCTTCGGCAAGCCTATCATTTTAGATGTCTAAGTTCCACACCGGCCAATATTCAATTTTGGTAAAATGTAAGCATGAACTTGGATGGTCGAAACAAATCCTAAGCCGCCGTTGCTGCTTCCCGCCATGAGGGACTTTGAGGCAAAACTGCGCCAACACCTATGTGCTCTTTTGTTTTATTCTGGCAACGCCCACTGCAGAACAGCCACTCCTAATAAGCCCTATCTTGCAGGCTCCTGGCTGAACGACAGTTACCATGTTTGCAGACCTTGTAATCTTAACTCCTCCTATCTAGGTTCCTGCTTTGAAATTCAGTTAGTTATCCTGCTGTTATTGGCTGTTTTGAAGCGAAGAGCTTCACGTATGCCGTATGCCATATGCCGCGACCGAGTGACGTCACAGCCAAGGCCAGCTGCGCAGCCCCCTCGCCAAACTCTGCCGGCGTTGCCTAGCAACGCTTAAGAGGTGTGCAACTCCTCCTCATTAAACAAAATTAGTCTCCTTCCAGGAATGGCACCTCCATCTCGTGGTAGGGGCTGGCGTCAGTGTACAGAATGTTTTGCGTCGTATGACATTTTGTTGAACTTGGTTAGCTCGGGCATTTTGTCGTTCACCGTGGTGTAGGGGGTCCTTGTTGGTTGGAATTAGGAGGACATGGTACTCTCCGTGAGTGGCCAAGGGATTGATTGATCCGTGGTGTGTCAACGCTTTCTGCGTGGTGGTGACGTCCTAGCCACTGAAGGGTACTGATGCCTGTACAGCTGAGGCGCAGGCGGCGTTTTTGAGCAGTTATGAGGGCTTCCTTGTGCTCCGCGTAGGTACTGAAGGCGCCCATGGCATGGATGGCATCGGCTGACGCAGAGTTCGGAAGACCGAGTGCGATATTATAAGCCTTGCGTATTTGGAATTCTGTTCGCACCTCTTCCGTCCTGATTCTATTGTGGAAGACCTCACTCGAGAGGAATCCACTATATATGGTGAAACATGCAAGCCCGCACACTACCAAACCCAACCCGACACAATAAGATTTGGCCCGCGCAATACCCCACAAATGCATGTCCGGCCTGCGGAGAGATGTCCGACATCCTCCACATGGTTTGGAACTTCCCGGAACAACTTCAATCTGCGGTTTACAGAAAATTAGCCATGAGCAGTGGGAGGCGGAGCTGGCTCTCACAGAGCTACCCTTTCAGCGCCAGCTGGAGGACCTTATTCGCCAATGGTTTCCCGGACCTGGGTGAACCACCCGCGTAATTACTTCGTATGAATAAAGTTTATTCTCTTTCTCTCTCTCATTTTCCTTTGATCCCCAGCCGAGCGCTTTACCGCTGTGCCATGCCCCGGGTCATGAAACGCTCTTCATAATTCCGCTTTTCTACCTTGTCCAAGATGTCCAAGAAGAAACCTTGAAAAATAAGCAAGCTAGAAGCGGCCTCGTTCATTTTCGTAATCATAACGCAGGCATGGCACACCACGCAACGCTTATGTGCACTCACGTATGCTTCCAACTGCTAATAGGCATGGAAATAAAGCAAAATTTTGGTGCATAATGTACTGCTTCTTGAAGTACACTCCCCCCTGTTAAGCCTAGCGATAATTCAAGAGGACTAGCGCCACATTTAAAACTAACTTGGGTTAATTTTTTACATCCCCATCAGAGGCTCTCTGCGTTGTTTTCTCATGCCCATGTGGCTATAACGAAGGGGTTTCCTTCCAGTCAGTTAATTGAGGCTCTTGTAGCGCACTCGAAGCTTAGACGTGGTCGGACCGCAGTTCCGGTAGCAGTCGAAAGAGACAAAACTCTGAGTATTCAGAACCAAGGAAACTACATCACCCAAATGCAAACAGTGCAATCTCTAAACTTTGATGTCAAGCAGGCCATTTAGCAAACAGAGTTCTTACTCGCTGATTTTTGTTCTCGGCAAAACAGTAACCTTCCATTTCAGCGATATCGGAGAACTAATGTTGATAACATCGCTAACCACCACCTACTAGTGCAAGTCATTTCTTATTCTGATCTCACTTAAAACATGTCCTCAGCCATGCCTCTCTTTCTTTCTTTTCTTTTTTGTTTAATTCCCTTTTTGCTTTGTTTTCAGTTTGCCCGACGTAAACGAGTTCAACCAGCCACGCCTCGCAAAGCCGTACCAGGGTCTGAGTCACTCGTTCCGTCGGCCACTTTCCAGTGCTCCCTTGAACAGCGCATCGTCTCCACGCCGATCACGGACGCAGTCCACAAGGTTGTACAGCAACGTGAAATTCCTGATCAACTACTGGGAATTGCGCTCATTCTTCCACCATGGCGCTAGTGGGGTCTCCGGTGTCTCCACCACGAGGTGAGCTCTCATGTCTCTCGACTTCTTGTCGCATCCTGGTGCTCATGCGCCGACGGCGCTCGAATGGCATAACGAGCAGCATTCGAAGCGAAAGCAATCCCTGGGCTGTACATAACAAATGCCATAGAAACTCAGCACACAGATTTTTTGGGAACGAACATGCTGTCGAGTGCCACCGAAAGTGTTCAAACGGATAGCAGCTCTACGACCTTTCAGAGTATAATCTTGTTTTGAAACGTCTTATTTTTACCAATTACCTTTGTGGGCGGCGCCCGTCCTTCATGAATTTACCCGGTCAGACGCGATTTCGTTAAACCTCAGATTTCAGTGTTAATCTGAATCGGATAGCATATTTTTCTCTTGGTAGCATGACACGTTATGGATATTCATTAACACTTCTTTTTGGGCGAGTTGGTTCATTTTTGGAAAACTTTGAAAGAGCGCAAACACACACGACCACTAAGGACAAGAGACGAGACGAGACACGTTATGGATATTCTAAGCATTCCTGAGCTAGGGGTAAATGCACAATACGGCGTCTATTGCCTATTCAATTTTGCATCACCCCTTGCTTTTTCGGCAATAAAGCCGTGAGCGACACTATTGGGGGGGGGTTAAAAAGGGGGGGGGGGGGGGGGGGAGGGAGTGGTTTGGTTTCGATGGCACTCTTAACTGAAAGTTGACAGGTTGGCAGCATGTGAGCAGGTTACGCGTGGAAGTTGCGGGTAACAGCACAGTCTTGTCTGAGGATGAATAAAGTCTACAAAATAACCTCACGATGTGAAACAAAACCGCTGAACTACTAGGCAACGTGACGAAGACTATCGATGAGCAATGTGCCTACCCTGTGCTCAACCGAGGCTACTGGAATTTGTTTTTTCTTTTTTTTTTTCGCTCTTTCCTGCGCATACACCCTTCCAAATATTTATTATCAACTGTGGCGGTGTAAATGCAAAACGTAAAATGATTTCCTCGGTGCTCTGCTTGCTTATTAATGGTGTAATTTAACGCATGGCGTGTCGTTCAATAGTACCGTTTCTTTAATGACGAGCCAAATGCCCGATTTAATCAGAAGTAGCTTACTATCCTCACCGTCTCCTACGACAAAGAGAAACAGCTGGACAAGTTGGCAGAAATACCAAACTAGCGTGAGCGCATATGCACTGACAACGTAGATGGTAGGGACATAAATGGGGCAAAAAGAAACAAAACCGCGGCATAGACGTCACAAACTGGCACTCATGTTCCAACGCAACAACACTCATGTAGCCAAAACGCAACATTCAGCACAATGAACACGCACTGAGTTCACACCTTCATGTATTCAACCCTTATAAAAACTAATTCCTTCTGCAACATCACTACAAATGGATGACTGATGCAGGTATCACCGTGATTCTCTTTGTAAAAAGATACTATAGTTTCTCTTGCTAGTTCATCTGAATGACTAAAGAGAATTACTGTACTCGCATACTTTTTCTCATTTCTAACTCTGACTCTATAGTGGATCTTCTTAGTGACCATAATCAGGGTGGTTGTCATATTTTCAGCGCAGATGTTGAGGATTTATGGACATACCTCAAAGGATTTAATGAAGTTTGTCAAAGCGTGCAACACCCAAGACAATGACGAGGTTGATTTCATAGCAGGGTGTAATGTGTAGGCTGATATGTTTTTGGACATCCTGTGGTTTTAAGTTGTGTTGTAGGGTGGAATGGTCAACATTATATTCAAAAGTCGCATGTTTGCATATAGAATCGCTTGTGGTACTTCTGCTTAGTAATGTGTTTTTGAGCTATGTAGATAGAACTAGTAATGAGAATTCCCTTGGCTTTTTTTTTAATTGTTCGTTAAGTGAATGAACATCTGGTTATTTTCAGATGCTCGACTTTAGCCATCGATTACCGGGAAATTGATCATTTATTCGGACAAAATGAGATGGCCTTGAAATTCGCTGCTGAAATTCCCGAGGATGGCAAAATACAATTATGGGACCTGTGTTCAGATGCTGTTACAGGTGATTTGTGTTGGCAGTACAAACTGACAACCGTGAAAGGGTTACTGGACTGCAGGTCAGGTGACTCAAAGCTAGTTAATAATGGCATAGTAGTAGCATGCGTTCGGTCAGCAGTATATAAAACATATACTCAAAAGATTAGTGTAAGTTTGACGGAGCAAGTCATTTGGATACAAAAAGTAGTTAACCTCACCACCTTAAAACTAGAGCCTGTGAAAAATAAAAGCAAGGTGAAGGGCATAAGTAAGCGGAATAATCCCAATTATTCGAAGAAGGTAGTTCTGCGGTATGTCCACAAATTGTCACGTGGTTTAAAAATACACGTAGAAAGAAATTAGGATGTCAAGATTGTTTTCTCTGCACCTCTAAAACTGAGTAGTATTTCTGCACAGCACTAGAGGTCTGGGACTACACTCGGCATCAATATGTCGATGTCAGGTTGAACATGGCACACGTAACGCACGTAACGTTGAAGTAACGCAGAAATCTGGGTGATTTGGTGAACGTTCATGATGTAAAAAATAGCGCGAATAACACAAGGACAGAAAGGGCGACGTAGCCTAACTCGCAACTAAGGTATATTGCTGATTACACGCAATATATACATGCCACACGGAAAAACCACAAATCAAAACAGGTTCCCTCGGGAACCAGTCATGGGTAAAAGACCAACGCAGCAACACGTGTCACTCATCAAGGAAAAAAACCGGAAAGAAAACATTTGTCATTAATGCTGCATGACGGAAGCTAAAAAAACATGCTCACAATCTGCCAAGTTTACCGGCGGCTGGCTGATACACAGATCGGAACTGATACGTATGTAGGCCTCCACAATTTCGCGGACCAGCTGGTCAGGGTGTTTGAAAAGTATACATGCGCTTTCAAAGATAGGTTTGCAACTAATCGCTTGTGTTCTACCTTTACCCGGACAATACTCAAACGCACGGCAATACTCTGGGAAATTGCCAAACCTGTCTTTAAGCGAATTTCGATGCTCGCCAAGCCTCACATTAAGGCAGAGCCCTGTCTGTCCTATGTACACCGCTCCGCATGACATATATTATGTTGAGGCATGAAAAGGAAAGAAAAATAAAATAAAATAAATAGCGGGAACTTGTAAACAACGCCAACGGAACAGAGAACGAACGGTGACGAGTGTTTAACAGTGCAGCCATGTCTTTTTCTTGGTTCTCCGCCATTTTTCTGTCGGTTCCGAATTTGTGAACACAAACTGGCCAACTTCTTCGGACCGGAAAAAGCACTGGAATACCATAACGGCTTGCCACTTTCCTCAGGCCATGCGCCATTCTGTGCTCATAGGGCACCACGCTGACCTTCTGGCGCTCACGCTCACCATTATTTGTCTCATGCCCCCGTCTTGACCAATCGCACTAAGTTATCGCAGGTCATCGAGATTACATGCTTTGGGTACCCAGAATCCTTAAGTCTGGTGGCCTGTGCAGAGGCCACCTTCGCGCTATTTTTACATCATGGCTTAAGTTCCTTTTATGCAAAGTTGATGTTGTGTATAAGTTGCCTCTTGAAAGGCAAGCGGGCTTTTCATAATTGGTTCACAGGAAGAAAAAGGCGCAGTATATGTCGCATTTGTTTCTGTGGACACCTGAATCGCGCCGTAAGGGAAGGAAGGTGGGAGTGAAAGTGGAGCTGATTACGAGAGACAACGCCGACGGTGACGACGACGCGAAACCCAGAAATGGGCGCGAAAGAGCTGGGCTCTAAAATAAGAGAGAGAAATAAAGACGCACACCGCAACAGCGTCCGCCACCGAAGCAGTTGCGGGTGCAATGACGGCCTACAACAGGTACACCCACGGTGACAGGCTGGCTCCCGCCACAAATTGGGGGGCCTACTATTCCCAGCCCCGTTGGGCCAGGAGCAGCAACCCTCACCCCTCACCCCTCCACCTATTCCTATTCTTCCTTTTCGGTATATATATCCCAGTCCGGGGGCCAACGAGTTTGAATCCCTTATTATCACCGTCTATATAAAATGCAGGACCGCGATTTGACGCCGAACTTTCGAGGTGATGTTAGAAATTCCGACGTCACGGAGCACAACACTGCTAGTTGGGTCGGGAGGTAGGTGGTTGGTCCTGGTCGCGTAATTCCGTCTCCTCAACGATAGGGTTCCGCAACTTTTTTCTTTCCACTGCATGGTTGCCTCTCAGCGAGTTGAACGGCGATTGTTACCTAGAGATGTGTCTGAACGCAACCTAAAGGTAACATACACTCACTGCAGGCAGGAAATGGTTACGCTGAAGGCAATTGGAATAGCGTTACCGTTGTCATGGCGTCACTTCGTGGCTCTGTTCACGGCTGGTTTTGCGGCTATTAAAAATTAAAAACATCACATAATGCAACCTAAATGGGAACACATCCCAGGCGAGATCTTAGTAGCCTAATTCAACGTTGCAATTAAAAAAAAAAAAACAAATCTGAAAAAGAGTAGCACTTACAGGATTCGAACAGGTGCTTTATTCGCTCAGTGTTCAGATAAGCGGGGTCAATCCACTGCGCCACTGATTTTATTTTGTTTATTGCCTAATTTATAATTAGATTTTACCCCATAAAGAACATTACTCCACAAATACTCAACATGAGTTAAAACCACGCGATTTCGGGCTGCGTAATCTATTACATATCATGTCATGTGCAGCAGCACTTCCATTCTCAGAATCCACACAGGCACTTCGTCTAGTGTCTTGAAAACATCAATAACACTCGCAACGGCTTCACAAAAATACTGCCGTATTTTCCTCGCATAAACGTCTGCATGCCTGAAAGCCATTCTGGATCGCCAGATACTGTGCAGGCCCAATAACATGATTATGTCCAGCGGTAGCCCGTCATCGTCTTCAATCGGTAAAAATCGAATTCCGAATGCATACGCGGTAGGTCTTTTTTAATCGTTCGTTGTAGAATGCGCCCCAGAAGGAAAAGGCTTCCCAACAGTCTAATAAAACGTGTTTGATAATGTCCGGCTTGCGGCAACTGAAACAGTGATTTCCTCAAGGTACAAACAAAGCCTTCATTTCTCTTATTTCTTGTCACCAAGATATGATACGCGTTAAAAGTACTGCGTTGTTCTCGTGTTAATGTGCAGATTGCACCGTGTTTTCACCATGTTTGTGTGGGGAAGTACTTGGGAGCGCACCCACCGAACCAGCTTGTTTCATCGCGTCCGTTCTGGAGGAGTTGGTTTAGCGCATTTGTATTTGCGCCAAGTGGTTAACCGTTTTATGTTCTTTCGTGATACGAAGGACCCATTTTTAAAAACTGTGTGTCAGGTTAGGTTAAGCAAAGTGTATCAAATCTAGTTGTAAGTTCGGCGAGCATGCAAGGGAGGATTTTCGGAATCCTTAAAGAAGTGTACATGTCATATGTCGTCTATTGCAAGCCCATTTTTTATTTGAATGTTTATCAACTGTGACGCGAAAGAAACTTCATAGCGACTTGTGCGATGTCATTCTCCCGATCCCATTTTACAGATCGTTGTACTGTGCAGGTCCATGGAACTCAGTCCTTAAACGAGTAAAAAATATGGCCGTACCAGGGGGAGCAAAAACTTTTTTTTTTCAAGCTCTATAGCAATACACTAGAATTTAAGACTTAATTAGATCACTGCGTCACTGGAGCTACGAGTGCGGCAGGCTTTAAATGCCCTCTTCTTCATTTTTACAATATTTCCGCTATCTGTCGCTAGGTGAAGCTGCTCAGAGACCCTTGAGTGAACGGAATCATGCCCCTTGGCACTACGGGGCTAGCCTGCCACCATATTTGTATCTGTTGTAGGTCGTCATTGCACCCGCTACCGTTCCGGTGGTGGACGACGGCTGTTGCGACGCGCGTCTTTCTCCCCATTTTCTATTTTTCTTCTTCTTTATTTTCTCTTCAGTCCCCAAGAGGCAGAGGCGGTGACTCAGCTACAGAACCATTTTCTTTTCTTTCTTCCTTCTTCCTTCAGCCGCAACAACAACAGCGTAACTACGCGGGGGATCTGCACCGTCGACTTTTGATATCCCAAATCATGTCAGTCGGCGATCTTCAAACGGCTATTGTGACCGAAACATTTGCCGCAGGAAACGTTGAGCTCTACACAACTGCTATCTAAATTTGGCTCGTAGCTTTCATTTCGGATATAATGTAAGAGCATACCGCATATACCGACGGCGGTGGTTAACCACGTGACAGGCGTTCCTTGGCGCTTACACGGTAAGACTCACTATGCCTCGTACACAGCGTATTTCACTCATCACCTTTTTGATTGCGTATCCGTGCTTCGCGCCATAAGCAGTGCGTACTTCCGAACCACCTTGTATGCGAGACGCAATATGACGGATCATCCCTCGTACAAAACGCAGATGGCCCCGCCATGGAGGAGAAGAAGCGGTCGGCGGCCAAGGTCGTCACCACGCTTTTCCCGCGCATCCCCAAGGTCACCACTCTGTTGCTGGAGTTCTTTATCAAACGTGAGAGCGGCATTGAGCTCACCCGAGAGCCCCTGCTGCACTTCTGCCAGGAGGAAGTCGTCTTGGCCGCGCAAGACATACTCGACAAGCTTAACGAGCAAGTCATCACCTACCAGGACGTCCGCGACACGGCGGAGAACTTGATCGGTGAGACCGCAACACATTTGTCTTGGAGTCGTAGCACTGATGACTGTCGAGGAGTGTGAAGAAGCTACGCGGCTGAATTCAGTTATTCGTATATTTTGGCCATCTCATTATCACAATCCCCGACATAAGTCCACAGCAGGACTAGGGTCGCTCACATTCATGTAAAAGTAGGCAATTCTTGAATTGACACGGCAGGTGTGTTTTCCACTGCACACAGCGACGATACTGATAATGATACTTCGTCCCAGCACCACATGCGCCAATTTATTTCACAAACTTCCTGGTTTCATCCTCCCTATTACGTTTCCTTCACTCGGAATCCGATTGTTTGTTAGGATGGATCAATAGTCCCCTTCTTTCATGTTACGTATCAGCAAGGCGACGAAAAAGCTTATAGTTGTTACTGCATTTTTCTGTTGCTTCAATGGCCCAAGGGGTTACAAGGACAAAACGAGCTAACGGTTGTGCGTTGTTCAACTACCAAGTCAAACACACGGATATGAGGGTCATACTGAGCATTTATGTCATTTTTTATTGCAATAGCTTTAGAAGTGCTATTGTGTAGAAAATCTGTCCTCATCGGCAATTCCAGCTTTGCGAGCGAAAGATTAGCGTCAGGTACGTCATTCTCTAGCAGCACTGATTATTCGATGTGATTGTGGGACCGATCACATGCTTTCGCAAACCTTGGTGAAGGCGCGCTGCATTAATTTCAAATGAAGCCCGCTTCCAAAACCGATTCTTGACAGTAATTTCGACCACGTTAATGACCCCTAGGTGGACGTTGTTGCGACTGTAGGAAGAAGGAAAAGAAAATGCACGGGCCTGCTACTGGCTCTGTAGCTGAACCACCTCCGCTGCCTCGTGTGGACACAAGAGAAAATAGACAAGAAAAAAGAAAAGGGAGAGAAAGATGCGCGTCGCAACTGCCGTCGTCCACCACCGAAACGATGCCGGGTGCAATGACGGCTTACAACTAATAAAAATTCGATGGCAGGCTAGCCCCCGCCGCAAGCGGCGTTGACCTACCAGTCCCAGCCCCGTAGGGCCAGAAACAGCCACCCTTCGCCTGAATGAATAGGTGGAAGAAATTACTCCGGAGCCCTCTACTACGGCTTCTATTTCTTTCTTCCAGCTTTCACTCCCATCTTCTTTCCTTCCGTTGCGTCGCGGTTCAGGGGCCTGCTGACAAAAATGTTTTGTTTGGTTTGGTTTGTGGGGTTTAATATCTTAAAGCAACTCAGGCTATGGAGAGACGACGTAGTGGAGGACTCCGGAAATATCGACCACCTGGGGTTCTTTAACGTGCGCTGACATCGCACAGCACACGGGCGACTCGCTTTTTGCCTCCATCAAAAAGCTGCCGCCGAGGCCGGGATTCGATCCCGCGTCTTTGGGAAAAGTAGTCGAGCGCCGTAACCACTGCGCCACCACGGCTTTTTTTTTCCCTTTATTTCCGAAGTATACATGAACAACAAATGGTTACACTAAACCCTTATGGCATCCGGTTTTTTCCGGTGGAGAACGAAGACGTACCCTATGATTTCAATGAATAATGCTTCTGGGCCTCCACAGCTTGTGGAAAACACGAATGCAAGTAAGGCATGAAGATATTAACATTCGCAGTGTACGTGGAAATTTTGTTGAAAGGGCTGTTTATCTACGGGAATGTATCTGCGCGCTCCCTGACCCACCACAGTGGGCAGAAGTTCTGGATGACCTGGTAAAATTGAAGAAATTTTAACCTCACACGCGTCAGCTCAGGGGCAGCTGAAGTGTTTTATTAACTGCGCCACCACGGCGGGGCAGACAGAAATGTACATATTTTTACTAAAGAAAAGAATGTATGGCAGATACTGCGCCTTTTTTTTCCCCTGTGAATCAAATGTTATGATTACGAGAAAGAAAATCAATTCCTCTACTATAGTGCCTAGATTCTAGGCACTGTACCTCTACGCTCGTGCATCCCCGTGACTGACAGCTAAGCTGATCCCGCCGGGCGTCCAATGCAGGCATCCGTTCTGCGCCGATTCCACACAGCATCCACAAGCAGAGACGCAGTAAAGCCGGAATCAGCGGCGTTTGAAACACAATGCTTTCCCCTCACCGCACTTTAGTAGAGTTACTCGCACTTTACTGAAGTGCCCCC
>JAJIZL010016494.1:0-23915 GCA_023969395.1 Amblyomma maculatum | reverse complement strand
AATCAATCAATCAATCAATCAATCAATCAATCAATCAATCAATCAATGATCTTCAGATGCAGTATTGAAATGTCGACTAGTAACTAATTGGAACAGAGTTTGCCCATGGATGGCCAGATAAATCTTATGAATACCGAAAAAAATATAAATGGAACAAACATTTGCTCAACTAACCAATGACCTATTTAAATAATCGGCGTGAACACCGTGGCGCTGCTTCACACTAACGCTCCTTATGCTTTGGCTCCAGCGCAGCCCTCCTATCACAATCTTCTTCCGACACGGCAGTTCCGAAAATTGAAAGCCCGATGTCGTTGTGGCCGCGTTCGCTACCGCCAGGACTCGTAGTTCGCTGCACTTTCGTCATGCTACGGCGCCGATCGGCTTTTCGGTGGGCGACGAACAAGAAATTGCCTTGTCTGCTCTGACAATCGTCAGCGCGACGAGCATTCTCTGCATTATCTAATACAGGAATTCGGCGATACATCCGCGGCGCCATCCACGCGAGTTGATTTTTTGTTTTATTTGTTTCCTTTGCTGGGGGCAGAGTGAATCTAGGCTAAGCTTATTTTTACATAAAACTTCGGCTTCCTAGCTGCAGACTTTCGCCCAGGTAAAGCGAGATGGTCACAAAACTAGAAGCCAAAGCGACGTCGGTGGAGTTTAGGGAGGGCCCTTACGACTACTTATGGGCTCTGAAAGTGAAAGTATTACTAGTTTTCATTCCACCCACTAATCCATTGCATTCTACTCCTAATCAATCCTAATCCAGACTTATCAGTCACAGTCCACCCTCGGTTTGCCGCAATCCAACTTATCTACCTTAGTCCATTCCTCCTTATCCCAATCAAATCCAACCTACTTCAATCCAATGATTGCACCTAGAACTTAGTTCAGCTTATTCCATCATAATCCAAGTAAATCCACAGTAATCCGCTCATGGATTTCTTCTTAATGATTGATGACCTAGACAGAAAAAGTAGAAAGGTAGGCTTGAAAATCAAAATGCAGAAGACTAAGGTAATGTTCAACAGCCTCGGGAAGGAACAACAGTTTACATTAGGTAGCGAAATGCTGGAAGTAGTAGGCGAATATGTCTACTTAGGACAGGTAGTAACCGCAGATCCGGACCATGAAAAGGAAATAACAAGAAGAATAAGATTGGGATGGAGCGCATTTGGCAAGCACTCGCAGATTATGACTAGCAGCTTACCGGTATCGCTCAAGAGGAAAGTATACAACAGTGGCATCTTGCCTGTACTCACCTATGGGGCTGAAACGTGGAGGCTAACCAAGAGAGTTCTACTTAAGTTGAGGACAACCCAGAGGGCTATGGAACGAAAAATGATAAGGGTAACATTAAGAGATAGAAAGCGTGAAGACTGGGTCAGAGAAATAACTCAAGTTACCGATATTCTAGTGGAAATTAAGAAGAAGAAATGGACATGGGCAGGACATGTAGTGCGAAGAGAGGATAACCGATGGTCGCTGAGGGTAACAAACTGGATTCCAAGGGAAGGAAAGCGTAGCAGAGGGCGGCAGAAAGTTAGGTGGGCGGATGAGATTAAGAAGTTCGCAGGGGTCAAGTGGATGCAGCTAGCACAGAACCGGGTTAAGTGGAGAAATATGGGAGAGGCCTTCGCCCTGCAGTGGGTATAATCAGGCTGATGATGATGATGAATCCGCTCATGATCCGCCACAGTCCACCAGAATACACTTTAGTTCAACTTAATCACAATCCACACTTAACCCAAAGGATCCATCATGAATAAAACGAAGTCCACAGTAACCAAACTTATACCCAGTAATCCACCTTACTGCAATTTAGTTCCATGTAATCCACACCCCACTGCTATTTAATCCACGTAATGCTCTCTTAATTCACCACAATCTACAGCACGTGACGTCACGAGGGCCAAGTCCTGCCCGCTCTGATCGGCGGCCTTGGACGGATTTCAGGCATGCGACGACTAGATGTGTACTCTGCGTAGAGTCTTACCCCTCAAAATTAAAAAGCACCACAAATAATTAATATTTGCGCCAGTTTAGGCATTTGACAAATCAACAGGTTTAATAAGGTCGACAAAGGAACCAAGGGTATATTATACCAGTCTCGTTCAAGTCTTCTTAGAAACACGCGAAAAAATGTAAAGCATTGCAACAGTTAATGCGGATACGATCTGGAAGCACGGATTACCCGATTTGACCAATCAGGAAACAACAGAAGGAAGAAGATTACATTACATATATTGGACCATCGCTTGCAGCGAAACTATACCGCGGAACTTCACTACTTGAGTGTATTCAGTCAGTCAGGCTGGTTGTGAAAGATGATGGATGAAGTAACAATGGTAAAAGAATCAAGAACTATACAAGGCCAGTTAGGTTTGATGAAATTCCCGTTGAACTAATCAAGAATAACATTGGTCTATGTTATGTGTCCACATCCTTCAACGCTATAATCGTTTTCTGGTTAGGAAACACATCATATGGAACTGAAAATATCCGAAGCAGCACTAATAAAGACGAAATTGCTGTAAACCTACAATTAAATGACGATATCAGTGATTAGAATTATCAGTACAGGTTTTGAGGAGATGCTGTTATATCTATGTTATCATGTTATAAAGTTATATTTATGTATGATATGTCGAGCTCTCACTAACATGGTTTCAGGCTTCATAAATCTACTTCATTTGCGGTTCTGACCTTGACGCATGTAGTCACATAGTTCTTCATAAGAACAGAATCGCCATTGTTTAGTATTTAGGTATACTAAGATATTTGATTCCACGAACCGTCTGATAGTACTGAGTAAGCTCAACACCGTTTCGAAGACAAAATATTCAGTTTAGTTGAAGTTAATTTAATAGCCACAAACAGCCAGCAGTATACTTGATATTACTTGTCTAGTTACCAACCTTGTCAGCTGGTGTCCCAAGGGAAATTTAAATTCTCGGGCCTATATCCGCAGTTTTTATGACTTTTCTTTCGTACTTTGTTATTCTAAACCATTCACGTATGTCACCGACATTGCTCTAGTCTTCGTTGGGGAGAATGCGTATGAATTATAGGATAAAATACGGACTAACTGAACAATGTTTTCACGTGGTTCACGGTTAACCAACTCACCTTCAATCCCAGTAAAATCACGTGTACAGCAATGGCTTCACTCGCGGAAATACAGGTGAATAGCCATGGATTAATTAGGTAACACTTCAGTCTTACGTGAACATTGTTATAAGTTGCTTCTCGTAAATATTTCCGCATCTTATTTCATTCAGATATGGAGTGAAACCCACCAATAAACAAATGAGCTCAAATCTTGCGTACTGTTACATTGTACTTAAGGCACCTGAATGTTTAAATAAGCAATATGCGCGTTGTATCATAGAAATTACAAGTTTGTGTGATCGAAGTGTTTATGTTTGTTATGTAACCACAACAGTGATAAATGTTGCGCTGTATCTAACATTATCGATAACCCGGCCTATACAATACATTCGCCCATTTTGTCTAGCTCCGCACTTTGCACAAAACAATATCAGTGTTCTCACCGAAGACAATCGCTGATTGGAACGTTTACCAGATTACTGCATACGTACAATCTCATGATTTTATTTATAAGTATGTCTAGCACTACATGCTGATTTCTAGTGACTGCCACTTGTTCCTGTTTCATATTGCTAGGATTTTGGTGCTGCAGTTTATTGCTGTGTTCAGACTTTGTACTCTTTCCCGTGCTTACGGCCTGCAGTATGTCATAAAGGAATGAATTATAAATCAGGAAAATCAAAATTAAATTCCCACCGTTGCAGAAGCCAACGACCCAATTTCTTCTAGGCTGTTAAGCATTCAGTCCTGAAATACGAGCGCCGCAGCATATGCATATAATAATTTAAATGAAACAAAAAAAAAGAAGGCTTGCGGAATTGCGTGGGACACTGGTTTGGAATTCACTGACAGTACACACGAAGCAGTCCTCAAATTTAAAGTCAGCAGTAAATATATACTTTTCGACAACAATTTCAAAAACGTATGTGGATATATCACATCATTTATTGCAGTAGGCAACGAACTAATGCATTTATCAAGCGGTAACGTACCATAATAAATTAATGAGTCTAGTTTACGTAGGCTGACAAGACAGCTCCCTGAACTACGCAGAGCTTTGTAGGGCACCACTTTTAATCGTGAGACAATGGGAGGATACAGTAAAATACTTTTATGAACATATAAACATTTAACAGAAGTGCTCTAAGCTTTGGATGTGTAGTAGAATATTGGGTGTAAAGTTCGACCTGCGCTTAAGAAAATTGAAGGCTGCCACAGAACACAAACATGGTGCACACAGGCTTGCCGAGGGAAGATCTGCAGTGATATTGACTGACATGAAAGAGTTATACTATATGCAATAAAAAAAAGTCCAAACACTCTTTACCAGCATTTGTCCAAACTGTCTGGGTATGGTAATAATTTCTCCATTTTTGCTTAATTGGTCGCTGCAAAAAATGTGCAAAAGTTTTACTTTGATATCATATTCATTTAATTGACTGTGCTTTGCGACACATAATTTCTGTTTGGTAGTCTGATGCAGCGATATTTTGAAATATGCGTAACTCCAATAAGTGCCTCGTATATTGCGTGACAGAATATGAATAGATAAGAACAAAGATAAAACCGTCCCTCGCTGGTTAACATATGGGCCCTGGCCAGTCTTCACAGCCAACCGCAGCCAAGTCATTTCCAAGCCGGCGAAGCTACTGTCCAATTGCTAATCGTTAGCATAGTACATGAATGGTTTCTGTGATAAGCTCCGGTCTCATGAAATGTTTCGTCATTCTTCGATACAAGATAGACAGACCCACGAGCAACCATTACCGGAGTATTGATGTCGAGTTGTCAGTTACTTTAACCTCTGTGAGCTCCAGCCTGACATATAGGAACAAATTATTTCGGTTTCTTTCAGTCCCACAGTCCGATGCATGCACATGCGGTGTCTGCTTCCTCGCCTCGCACTTTTTACGAGAAAACAGCCGCTCCATAGTAGCGTAAGGAAAGAAGGCCCATTGTCATTCCTTTGCATACTGCGCAGCGGTGCACACCGGCTGCCGCGAGTCACGAGGGACAAGGCACGCACAAACAGCGAGAGCGGTGGCCCAGTAACGCCGACCGACATCGGCCGTTAGCCGTGTCTCCCACCTCCCCAAAACTACCTGCTTTCTTCCAGTCCCCACACTCGTGGCAAGGCACGCCTCGGCTGTTGCTGCTGCTGCTGCCGCTGCCGCCGCTGCTGCTGCCGCTGCCGCCGATGCCGCTTCTGCTGTACGCCGCAGCGGAGTTTCGCCACTAAGCGCGCGTCAATGCTTCGTGCGCGCATGTTACGCACGTTACAATGGCCCAACTAACGATATACACGTGCCAATCCTGTGGAGCAGTAACACGGACAACAACGAAAGTGAGGCGCCCGGATTTCTGAGTGAATGCGTGCTCCGGCGATGGTATAGGGCTTTATTTTTATTTATTTACTTCACATTTCTGTCACGCGCCATGCCGGAAATGTGGTCAACCCGCTAACTCGTAAAACTCATGCTATCTTGCTGTTGCTGCTGCATTGCCGCCAGTCCCATATATTGGCAAGAAATTCGCTCGAGTGTCTGCCATTGCAATTAAGTGAAATTTCTATACCTCCCATGGACAACTGTGCATTATCTAGGAAATTGCATTTGATTTAAATTGGAGGTATCAGAGTGTCATCGCAGTTGCCTAGTGGCAACGGTAATCGGCTTCCTATCCCTATTGTGGTAAACCTTGCAAAGCGTTCTGCAAAAAGGAAAAAACGGGAAACTGATATTTTCAAGAGTATACACGCAAGAGTAGGAAGGCTGGCAAACAAGGCAATTTTCATGTTAATCAGTTTCAGTTTTCTTTTTCTTTTAGATTTTCTTTACTCTGGAACAAATCAACGGTCGGATCACTAGCTCAAGAAAAACGCGCCAGATCACTACTATTATAAATTTCATGTAGCAGTGACGAGGAAAAGAATATAGAAAAGAAATTATGTTCAAATGGAACACGCAACTGAAAAACAAAATACTCTCCCAAGACTTTCCAATGTTCAATCTGGCAGTCTCGGCGACGTACGCATAAACTTTATTTCTTAGACACAGAGGAATTCGGGACGCTTTTTCATCGCCTTTGAGCTGCCCGCATAATTTCCGGGGAACGGAGAGAAGACGCTGCCTTCTTGTAACGACAGTGCGGAGTCTTTTTTTTTGTTTGCTTTTTCGTCGGAAAGTATACGTTGCGGCAGCCTTTCATCAACGGTTACTCTCAGAGTTAGTCTTAAAGACACCGCCTATACGGCGAGGGAACAAAGCCCGGTCAGGACGGCGCGGACATTGTTCCACAAACTGTCCGACCGCAAATATTTTTATTCTAATCGTCACAATGAAAGGACAATGGAAGCCGGTTCTCCATCTCTGCAAGTTAGGTTCCTTTGAAGCCATCTTTATAGGCAATAACAGCTATGCATGCATACATAACGAAAAAAGAAAAAGAAAAAAAAAAAAGCTCTTCGTTCGCAGAGCCGAAGCTGAGTAATATAAATAAATAAACGCTTAGACTGAACGAAATCAACATGATGCGACGACGGGCCCTGGAAATGGAAGAATGTATATTCCTTGAGCGCAGGGTGTAGCCGCGAGGCATGCATGGTTATCTGGGTCATACGAGGAGGCACAAAAAACGTATCGGAATTTAAAAACAGTTCTTTTGAGTTCCTTCTTTCGGCCGCTTTTATTTTTTTCTCCACCGAGTAGACTATTCGTGCGGGCGCTATAACCTTCGCGGGGTGGCGCCCTGAAACTGAGCTGGCGGGGATCGTTCGGGCAGCAAGGATCTTTTAATCCGAGCGTACTTTAGATGCTAAGCAGCGTGGGAATGCAATTGTGACGGTGCAGTTTGGCATAGCATTGGTGGCGACATTGTTTTTCCTCCTACACTGTTCCTCGGCTGCTAACGTTTGTTGAAATGCAAGTCCGTTTTCCTTATTGTGCGTGCCATTCTAGGTCTCCCGTGCGCCCCCCTCCCCTTACATACCTCTCCTTCTAAGCATGCATTCATTTATAAAGAATGCAGTTAGGAAATGTGATGTGATATTTTAGCGGGAGCACGACAGATTCTCTCAACTCGGATTTGAATGTAATACTTCGAGCACGTCGAAGAACGGAGCGAATGCTTTAGAGCCGAGTCAGCTCAGAACTGTCTATCGCAGAGTTGCGCTCAATCCGATGATGGATTCAAGTTGCAGGTTTGTTCCTTCTGGATACGTATCGAGTTTAGTTGTCGGGTGTGTCTAGCTATTGCTGTGGTCTAACCAAAACTATCTTAATGTAGCTCCTGCGTCTAGTTTCTTGAAGGGCCACATCCTTCTGAAAAGAAGTTGTTTTCGTATTCTGGCAGTTCTCTTCGTAGATTTCTTCGTTTTTAGGACCTACAAATGCAGCTTTGATATTTCGGTTCGGTTTGGCTTTACATTTGAAAAATGTTTGAGGCATAGGATGGAGAGAAAGGAATCGAATACGAAACTACAACAAATGTTCAAGCAGCTGACGGCGTTCTTTGTCCTCGTGTCTAAACGTGCCTGTTTCTTGGAAGGTCTAGCTAGATTGCTAGTGGTTAGCATTCAGGACAGAACGATTAGTCACTCCAGTTTGCGGACAATACGTCACGCGATCTATTTTTGCACTTAATAACACCACGCGTCACCTGACTCAGTGGCCCTTAATTGGAGTACAAGTGGCTCGTTTGCGAGAAGTTTGCCGACAGTCGAAGTGACTTGTCATAGTGCCACGCAGACCGCTGGCCTCGGACCGAGAATCCGGATCGGCCCGTCGTGGTGAGCCTGATGCATCCATATAAGCTTGATGCAAAAAGACAACTTTCAGGCAGGTATACGGACTTCCTGTTTGTAAAGTTTGACGAAAAAAAAAAAAAAAGAATGCAAGCTATCGCTACCGTGCTAGGTTTTCGTGGTCTCTCTTTTCCGCAGCAACATGTGTCCGGTCAAACTGCAGAGCTCCCTTGGTTGGTTTGTGGGGTTTACCGTCCCAAAGCGACTCAGGCTATGAGTGACGCCGTAGTGGAGGACTCCGGAAACTTCGACCTCCTGGGGGTTCTTTAATGTGCCCTGACATCGCACAGCACACGGGCGCCTTGCTTTTCGCCTCCATGGAAAAGCGGCCGCCGAGGCCGTGATTCGGTCCCGCGTCCTTGGGAACAGTAGTCGAGTGCCGTAACCACTGCGCCACCCCGGGGAGGTCTGCTAAGCTTCATTGGAAACCAGTAAAGCTCGCCAATGTATTAATAAGCGTGCACTTTCGTACTACACGGCCACGTAAATGTACACGCACTTGCTACCTGACCGTGCGGGTAGGAGTATGCCAGGCGTCTCCACGAAATGAAGCTAAGCATAAAAAAAGGCGCAGTTGCTTAGCCCTTTGAAAACTGACGGTTGTTGACAGTCGCGCGACATCTTCTAAAAGTATTGTAAAGCGACAGCGTTCAATGCCCCCTTATCCCGAAAATTCGGCATTGGCGTTTGTGAGCGGAACGTTACGAGCATGTCTATAGTAAGTGATATAGTTGGCAGGTGATATAGTTGGCAGGTGGCATGACCGGACACCTGATTGGTGGGCTGGTTGTGTGACGTCATGCGACTGCATGCCGTCGTCCAGTTGTCAGGAGCTACCAACTCTGGCAGATCTTTTGAGTTGGAAGGGTGAGGTGGGAGTCGAACCGACCGCGGATTCTTGGATTCCGAGTCAGGCACTCTGCTCCTACCGCTATGTGCCACGTACGCAGGTGCGTTTGTTTTTCTTTATTGCCTTACGCAGGCGCGTTCGTAGTACGACTTGGTTAAAATGGGACTTTTATCAATGCTGGGCAGTCTTGCATATAGTGTAGAAGCTTACGACTCTGCAAATGAGTACATATATGAGATGATAAATGCACAAGTTAAGGGATTAGGGATTTAGCGAGTAGGAACCCAGCCAGCATGGAACATCGGCCCATTACTGGATTATGTCGGGAGCTCACTGGCTCTACGCAGGGCTAAGCACTGCCAACGTAGATCCATATTGGGACCATGGTTTTTCTGCTGTCGACGGGAGACGTTCACGCTTTCACTTCGTACCTTCAAAGAGGCGGAGCTTGAGTGTTAAGTGTCCCCCAATATTTTTTTTTTATTTTCCGATGTTTAGTAATTAGTAAATACTGACGAGCTGACTTTCAAATTATTCACTTCAGTCCCAAGTTCCTTCTTAAAGGTTGCAGATCAACTTGAAAAGCAGCCGAATGAAATGTTCTCGAAAAGCTGTACTGTTTTTGTAAAGTAGACTTGTTTATAGGCTTTAAAAGAGGGTAATAAAGAAATCTATGCGATAGCAGATGGAACTAGTCATATAGCATTTTGAAGCGAAACCATCCAGGCTGTTCGAGCCGTCGGCTATGCACGGTTTTCACCTTGAGAGAAATTTAGAGGTAAAACTTCTGTGTCAAGCATGGTGGTCGCCATGTGACTTTGGGACATAGTCACGTAAGCCACCAATTAAGTGGCACGTGACCACTGTCAAGGTCAAGATCATGTGAGGTGACGTCAGTGTGACGTGTGGGGCATAGTCACGTAGGCCACCAAGTGGCCCGTGACCACTGTCAAGGTCACGTGAGGTGACATCAGTGTGACGTGGAAGTAGAGGGCCCTAGAGGGGCGATACGCGTATAAATAGGAGCCCCTGGGCTCGTGCCTAGGTTAAACACTGCCCGAGATGGAGGAGGACGAACACCCTGCTACAGTAGTGCGTCGGAACGCGAAGAAGGCACGTCGGAATGAGGCCCTGAAAAGGCGACGTGCCGAAGAGACGGTGAAGAACGGGCGTTATGTTTGGAGAAACGTACATTGTGTTTAATCCAAGCTTTGCAATGAGCGTAGTCATGTATATGAAGCTGTCGCTTACCTCCAGGGTTAACCTAAGTTAAATCACCAGCTGATTTTTTTTTAGGGGCCTGAGCAGATGAAGGCGTATGTTGCCTTGGTGCAAACATTTCAGTCCGCTGTCCCTTCTCCTGACATGACACTTTGTTCCAGAAGCCTATAATTAAAACGTTGTCTATGGAGCCCTTGACGCACTTAATCTACTTAATGTACTTAAAGTTAACTTATTTAATTTTGCAGAGAAAAGAACACAGCCTAGATAAGGCCACGCGACACTAAGCCCCTGAGTTGTAGTTTCACTGGTCTGATACAGACCGTCTATTTTAAAACATTGGTTACACTCAGCTAGGTCATGAGGGATATATTTGTAATACTTGCTCTCCAGACGAGGGAGTGAAAGAGGACGAATAAAGACAATGACTCGAAGAGGTTGGTCTCAATATATAAAGCGCAGCTTTGCTCAGTCATGTGGGAATGCACTTTTGCAGAAAATACACCGTCCGCTTCGCCAGTGTACATGAAATTGTTTTGGCGTAACTGATTCGTAGTAACTGAAATAAATTAAGTAAGTAAAAAAAATAAATGAGTGGGGCGCACGACACGGTGCAGAAGGCCACGCTTCTGGAGGCGACTCTGCGAAACCATTGGAAGAGCAGGCTCACATTTCCCCCGTACCTACACTTGTTCTTTTCTTTTTATAAATTTTTGCTTTCAGAGATAATTACACTGTTGGCACCACTCTTTGAGGAAGTCGGCCGATTATTAGTGCCGGCGGAGTTCTCATCACTTGTTGCTGCCGCCTGCAGGCGGATGATGAAAGATACGAACGAAACGACGGCAGACCGACCGCTGTTGGCAGCGCTACCCGTTCGCGGTGGCATCGAGCGCGTAATTATTGTTTATGATGTGTATATAATGTATGCAGTGTTTCTATTATGACGCGTGCTGCAGGAGAATGGGTGCTCGGTCGCGGTATTTCTTGGCCGCACAGTAGATCTGCTGCTTGCAGCAACACGCTAGCCTGCCTCTCGCAAGGACGTGTTAAAGAAAGGAATGACACGGTATCGATGGGGGTCTTACTGCATCCCGCGGGTGAACTATCGAACTGCTGCGCGTGCGATAAGATGTAGACGAAAAGCAGAGAAAGAGAGAAAGAAGTGTCGTTGCAAGCCAGGTTTGGTTTATGAGGTTTAAAGTAACAAAGCAACGTGGTCTAGACAGGCGCCGTATTGGAACGATCTTGACTAAAGCCTACCACTTTGGAGCTTTTTAACGTATGCTGACATAGTACGTAGAGTGCATGGGCACCTTGCATTTGGCCTCTATCGAAATGAGACCTCTGCGATCGGGATCAAACTCGGGTCTCCCGGATCACTGTAGCTACATAACCACCGAGACACCTCAGTGGGTTCGTTGAAGTATATACCAGCAGTATGAAAATGAATAGTATAACGCGGAATCTTTTTCTCGTAAAAATCACGAAACAAATTACTGGTTCATTTTCCCGGAGAGGAAAAAAAAAATAAAAACACTTGTTAAAAAGCAAGCAGGTTTCGCTTCGGGCTCACACAACGAACGGGCTCCGTGGATTTCGGTCATTCTCCATTATAATATTTGGACCTGTAGCTTTGTTGCACAATCGACAGCAAGGTTTTTAATGATACGAGCGCGCGAGAACACATTTATTTCGACACCGTAACGAAAGCCCGTCTTATAAAATGCGCTAATTAAACAGAGCCGTGCTTGTTCAAACCGCTGGTAAAACACTTGGGGACCATGTTACCGCGATGCTGCGCTGTTGCAAATTTTGTTCGCCTGTTTGTTCAGAGCACGCGCATCCCGTAAACTTTTGGCGCCGACTGCACATACCACGTTTACGGCTTACTTTAATGGGTCTAACTCACTCGTACTCGGGACCATATATGTGCCCCAAATGACCTAGGTATACGCCCAATTTTGGAACGTTATTTTAAAACAATTGGTATTGGATAACATGACTAAAGGCTCTCTCTGCCTGATGAGGGCCCTGTTACCCATACACAGGTCGACAGATGCAAGTGACGGATTGAGACCTTATACAAATACACGTTCTAATCTAAATAAGCAGCACTGAAAACACTAACACAATAAAGTAACATTTGGGTATGGAATACGAAAGAAAGTACTCATGGCATGGAATAGGACTGCATGCAAGTTGTGAAAACTTCTTTAAAGCTCCTAGGTGATCTAAATTGCTGCATTGGTAACTGGAAAGGATGGGTTGGGGTTCAAAAATTTAAACCATGAAAACGCTAGTGCATTCAGCGACAGAGAACTGGGAATATTTTTTCAGGAACGAGGCTGTTTACACCAGTGCCTGTGACTCACGAATACAGTGTAATAAACGCGAAACAACTCACTGTCAATAAGCATCGTGAAAGACGGGAACGCCGCAACTAAAATGCCGAAACCATATAGTACAACGTCGAAACGTTCGCTAACTATAATTGTCCTTACACCCAAGAGCTTGTCTGTTGACGGCCCTGCGCCATTTATTTCGCCAAATGTATTGAACTACAACGGGACGGTAAGGAGATAGAAAAGAAGTTTGCATGCAAGGCGCATACGCATCGATGCGCAATTCAGGCTATTCAGGATATTCAGGCTGAATTCGTCAAGTCGTTAACAAGCCGGGATACATTGACTTATCGACGTTTGACTCGTCTGTCACCACTCGCCATGCCATTGTGAATAGTTGATGATTAGACATCGAGCAATGGCGAACCATCATTGCCCACGCCCCAAATTCGTAATTTCGGCAGCGGTTAGCCGACGCATTCTCGAGGTTTCACGAACTCCACACGCCTTCATGTGACGAGCTTCAATAGCAGGAGTCGCTATGAAGTTAGTGCTACGGCTAAGACAAGGTCAATGGCCAAGGCAACATAATCTCACCCCAGCAAACAGAACCCAGTTAGGGCACCTTCAGGCGTCAAGTTGAAGAGGCAAGCTGAAACAAATGAGGTTGAGGAGGCCTATGAGAAAAAAGGGGCGGGTGGCTGGCATAGGTGAGAAAGATAGACTTTTGTTTTACTGGCACACCATGCACGGGAGCCACGGCTCCGGAGGTGGTGGGGAAATTCAGCCTTACATCGTGCCACACAGGATTTGCAGCTTGTGCAACAAGTCCCAGCTATATAGACCTCGCTATACGTGTGCTCCTCGCAGTCTCTGCAGTGTGCCTCAAGCCATCCGCTGTTGTTGCTTCGCTTGCTACAGGATTGCGCGCGGTGCGCCGAGGCAGCCGCGAGAGAAATAAACGGCGCGCAGTAGGAACGCGGCCCTGCGAACTCAGATCGCAATCGCGCCGAGAGGCGCTTTATTAAATTGTGCCGAGGGCACGTGTGTGCCCGTATGTGTCTCTGTCTTTGGCAAGCGAGCCTCAGGAACAAAAATAAATAAAGAGGACACAGTGTGCAGATCTCCTTCGTATATAAAAGAATGGCTGCCTGCCTGCCTATATATATATATAGCGGATGCTGCTCTTACTACTCCGCTTTCGCAATTCTGCTACTGCTTCCGCTCTTTTACTTCTCGGAAATTCCTGCTTCTCTTCCGTCTTACATCTTACTTTCGGATATTGCGTCGCTTCGCTGTGCAGCGACTCTGAGTTGTGAAGAATAGAAATATGCACTCAAGCGAAGTGAGGCCTGTCATATATATGCGTGAAACAAGGGGAACGGCACAGTTTCAACTACAGCTTGGCCTTGGAGTGAAGACAAACGTATATTTCTAGCACCTAAAAAAAAAAAAAGGAAGAAAGAAATAAAGATTTAAATGCAGGGTTTAGGGGGCTTCAGCGAGAAAAGAAGTGGGCTAGCATGAATAATATCCGGAGCAGTGGTGGCGAAATGACGCATATGAATGGTGTTTCACCGCTATAACACCGACGTTGTATGGTATAGGTGGACGCTCTAAAAACACCAAAACGTTTATTACGTTTTCTATACTGAGATATTTAGCGTCATCACTGATTTTTCAGGCTATACGAAGAATCCTTATGTGCAGGTCTAGTAATATTATAAAAAGGAATAACTTTTCCATACTCCCGTCCTATTTTTCTCAGCTTTTTCAAACGAGCGCCGTCTGCAGCACCGTTACGTCACCGCCTATGTGAGCAAGCGTCGCGACGTTACACATTTTATTAACACGCAAGTTTATTATTCTGACGTAGGGTAATTCCACTTGATGGCCTTCTAGCTGTCGCGGCAACGGCAGTGCAAGATTGGGAGCAAGCAAAAGGTAGGGATGTTGGTAGTATTTCTCAACCACGATTTATAAGAGCTGTATACTTATTCGAGCTATATGCATTGCTCACCCACGTCAACGTTGTCGAAATGAGTGCCTCCCCGCCCCCGGGAAGATTCTTAAGATTAGTTTAGCTGCCTGCCATGCCATGCCGTGCCGTGCCCTGCCGTGTCATGTCGTACCGTGCAGTGCCATGCCGTTCAGTGCAGTGCCGTGTCGTGCCGGGGCGTGCAGTGCCAGGTCATGCTATGCCATGCCATGCTATGCTATGTAATGCCATGCTAGGTCATGGCATGCTATGTCATGCTATACCATGCTATGCCATACCGTATTCTGCTTCCGTGCCCTTAAGCAGCGATATGGGAAACCAGAGTGCTCTTCACCCTCTTGTCCACCAATCACTCTCGTATAGAGAAATCTATTGTGACGTCACGTTGAAAGAAACGTAAAGAGCAGCCGAAACCAACACCAGCCATTAAGAGGAAAGACCATTCTTTTAAAAATGCTTCTTTGTTGCCTTCTAAGTCACGTCTTGCAAAATGGGAAGCTAAAGTTGAAAGTTCGATTCAAGTTGCACGTTGCTACGTCAAACTCCTCTGAGCAATTTTTACCTGTGAAGACCTTGCAGCTTGCTCTGGAAAATAAAAGCGATGTGAAGGTTGTAAAAGTGATGCTGAGAACTGTATTATCCTGAGCTGAATAAAGGACCAGTAAACAAAAGTGTCGTACCAACTTATTGATTCTTATTTCATAATTCTGCAGCGAAGTGTTCAAAACGCTTGTATGCGGACCTGGACGAGTACTTTCCTTTTTGGTTTCCTTGCGTTTTGGTCGCGCAAACCTGAATACCCACATTTCATTACATCACTTCGACAGTCGACAATAACTCAAGTCACGAGACACTTTCCACCTTTCTTTACTTTGTCACTCACTCTCATTCTCCAGCGTCACGCGTTGTTTACCCTAAAGAAAAAAAAAAAAAAGAACAGCATTGCCCGAATCAATCCGAGTATGCATTGCAAAGGCGTGGGTTGAATAAGGCAATGTGGACATTCTTTAATGAGTTTCGAGAAAGGCATGGCCGCAATAATAAAGTAGCTTAAAGAAAGGTTTTGCGCAACTAAACGCCCCCGACACGCAAGCCATGCTGATGCTGTCGCGACGCTGAACTACAGGCACAGGCATTCATATATTGCCGTCAAATCATTCATCACAGGACGGATCGAAAGCCTAACCGCGAAAGAACAAGAAATGGACGGACGCCGATCGAAAAGAAGAAAAAAAAAAAAAAGAAAATCCCTTTTGTGTAAGCGGTTTAGAACGGTTTCGACATGTATAGTCTACTAGACGTAAATTTTTATCTTTTTCTTGTGTGTTGTATCGCAGAGCACCTGACTACATATAAATATACGGTAATGTAAGACATGGCGCTTGCAGAAATGTTTCATTAGATGCCCAGAAAAGAAGTTCGCTTATCTAACTTTGGCCAATACCGAATATGACCCGGAGGTCCCTTATTTCCGCTTAATTCAATGAAGATGTCGCATTTGTGGCAGGACATTTATCGTTCCTCGATATCGCGCTGGTCGCACCACTTCTATATACGATGCCAGTGTCCTTGACGTCACAATGGGGCGAGCTATATGTAGACCGGCCTTGGAAGCATGTGTTCTATTGCTGCGCACGGCAGCGACAAATTTACTCCGTGACGTGGAAAGTCGATAACAGTTCGCCGTAAGAACACTGTGCAGGAAAGAGCGGAGGGAGTTAACAGATCAATAAGTGGGCGGCATGTTCATGTGTTTTTCTTCAGCGGAATGCATTTTGCAGGTTTAGGTGGCGCGTCTTTCTCGTAGAGTACGATTTAATACCCTCTTTTTAATACGCTTAATGACCACTCCTGGTAATACAGCAGCTAACCAGCCGTGACTCTGCTGCTGAACACGAAGCCGTGAGTTCGATAACTTAGTACAACAGCGCAGTGTTTCTGTAGTCGTGCAAATGCATAGACGTGACGTCTATGCGTCGAACATCTGGCATTGACATTTAGCTCTTAAATTAACCTTGTCCCGTGCCAACTGGATCCAACTTATCCTCGCAAACTTCCTGCCCTCATCCACCTTCCTGACCTTCTGCCTTTCCCCGCTACTTCTGCTGTCAGGTTTGGGATCCACTTCCTTATCCTGAAGACCCATCATTTATCTTCCCTTCGCACTAACTTTAAAACATAGCTTTAAAACATAGCTTTAAAACATAGCTTTAAAACATAATGACTGGACAGTGCAGGAGAAATGCTGCTCTCGATAATGACAAGGTGGTACTATAGGTTTATAAAGTTATAACAGCGGCTCAGGCTCAGAGTGATGGCGTAGTGGAGAGCTCCAAATAATTTAGACACCCTGGGTGTCTTTAATGTGCGCTGAAATCGCACAGTACACGGGTTCATTTCGTTTCGCCTCCATCGAAAAGAAGTCATCGCGGCTGGCACCGAGCTCGCGTCCTTGCGATCAGCTCTCGCGCACCTGACTGCCGAGCCTTCGCGGCATCGAGTAATGACAGCAGGCTTTGAAACATACCCCTATACTCCCTGGAAGGACTGATCAGATGCTAAAAAAATTACTGCACAAATATACATAAATGTTAATCAATGAACTAATGAACAGCTCATCCAAACTATGAACTCAGCTGACTAAGAAAGCTAATGTCTTTACCGATGCATACAGAGGCGAGGTCTAGTTCGTCCACAGAGATTGAGATCAATACCGACGTCGCTTTAGCTAGCGTCAGTTTATTTTTACCCAAACTTCGGCGGGCGCTTGAGGCAACCCCCCCCCCCCCCCCCACCCTCCTCCCTCTTTATTTTAGATCGACTAAATATATACGCCTCTCGGAAAATAATAACGACGTCATTGTCTGCGCTGTGGCTAGAGGGCTTTGTTGCACGTCATTGGAGCGCCCACACTGTATGTGCAAAGGGTGGCCTGGCCCACTTTTTCGCCGCGTCACGCTTGCGTCGAGTGCTTCCCCCGAGTAGGGGTTTAAAACAGAAACCGCATCGACTCTCTTTCATCACCGCAGCTGTAGCAAAGGCGCTGTTCGGTACACTGTCATGCGTTTTGCGCTTACTTTGAGGCTGCATTGCTCACGAATAATGACAATAATTGGCTTACAGGAAGGGAAAGGCGCAGTATCTGTCACACTTGCGTTGTGAACACCTGAACCGCGCCGTAAGGGAAGAGAGTTGTTGTTGTGGTTGTAGGAAGAAGGAAAAGAAAATGCACGGGCCTGCTACTAGCTTTGTAGCTGAGCCACCTCCACTGCCTCGTGCAGACAGAAGAGATTGATAAACTGATTGATTTATAGGAAGGGAAAGGCACGGTAACTGTCTCACTTGTTTCCTATGGACACCTCAACCGCGCCGTAGGGGAAGGGAGGAAGGTGGGAGTGAAAGTGGAAAGAGAGAAAGAGGAGCTGTAGTGGAGGGCTGGGGATCTTTAACGTGCGTTGACATCGCACAGCACACGGACGCCTCTTCGTTTCGGAGAAAATAGAAAATAAAGAAAAGGAAGAGGGGGAGAAAGACGCGCGCCGCAAGAACGGCCGTCGTCCACCACCAAAGCGGTGGCGGGTGCAATGACGGCCTAAAACATAAAAATTCGGTGGCAGGCCAGCCCCCGCCGCAAGCGGCGGTGACCGACCTGTCCCTGCCCCATCAGGGGAGTCTGATGGCTTTACAGGAAGGGAAAGGCGCGGTAACTGTCTCACTTGTTTTCTGTGGACACCTTAACCGCGCCGTAAGGGAAGGGAGAAAGGTGGGAGTGAAAGTGTAAAGAGAGAAAGAGGAGCCGTAGTGGAGGGCTACGGAGTAATTTCGACCACCTGGGGATCTTTAACGTGCACTGACATCGCACAGCACACGGACGCCTCTTCGTTTCGCCATCAGGGGAGTCCCCTCGCCTGATTTATTTATAGGAAGGGAAAGGCACGGTAACTGTCTCACTTGATTTCTGTGGACACCGCAACCGCGCCGTAAGGGAAGAGAGGAAGATGGGAGTGAAAGTGGAAAGAGAGAAAGAGGAGCCGTAGTGGAGGGCTACAGAGTAATTTCGACCACCTGGGGATCTTTAACGTGCGCTGACGTCGCACAGCACACGGACGCCTCTTCGTTTCGCCTCCATCGAAACGCAGCCGCCGAGGTCGGGTTCGAACCCGGGTACTCCGGCACAGTAGTCGGGCGTCTTACCACTGCACCACCCCGGCGGGGCAGTCCCCTCGCCTAAGATGGGAATGAAAGTGGAAAGAGAGTAAGGGGAGCCGTAGTGGAGGGCTATGGAGTAATTTAGACCACCTGGGGATCTTTAACATGCGCTGACATCTGAGTATTTCTGAGGAATTGATGTGAAAACCTATCGGCAGTGCTGTGATCTCGGGTTCGGTTAGTGTTTGAGTCTTCGGAGTGAAGAGGATCAAGAAAAAAATAAATTAAGTACACTCCAGCCGCCTGTAAGTACTCGCGATGAAGAAATGCGTCGAATAAAAAGGTATAAGGGGTGAGTTTAAGGCAGCTATATTGGGGTGATGAATTCAAGACAGTCAAAAGCCAAATTAGTCTGACGAGAACTGGGTACAGAATCTGTGGAATAGGCCTGATTTCTTCTATGCACTCAAAGCAAATCGAATATTCTCACTCGCGAAAAACATGATAACAAAGCATATGTGAAGCGAGGAGTGTGCACCCGGTTTACGCGAAAGGGGCTCGCATGAATGGAACATTTAGAGAGGGCGCTGTGCCGAAAGTGCGCCTTCACGAAGTACGCCAAGACTACGTCAACGTCTAGTATTGTTGCCTAACTGCATAGAATGTAAGCACAAAAAAATTGTATTCAATTATACACTTAAACAATTATATGTCTTCTAAGAGGCTCTCTTCTAAGAGGTTTGCAATTTATTGGGTATATCGTTCTGGGGCTTATTTACTGCCATCCAAGCCTTTCGAAGAAAACCGGCTTAGTTCTGGGAGGCATTGTTAGCGCTGGTCGTATCGGTGTTGCTGTTTCGCATCAGACGTCTATTCGCTTATTGGACGACATATTGGGCATCTCAATCTCCAGCACCTCTGTTCGTCTATGCAACGCCCGTTTTGTCTTAGGCGAGGCAGAATTGGTAATATTATTTTCGTTTCTCTTTAGCGAAAGCTACACTGCGCCACCCTTGGGCGGTGCCAACTCGGGCCTCTCCATTCATGTGGGAGGGTGACATTAGAATCAGCCTGCCATGACATTTGAATTCGCGTTACCCCTTTTTTTCACGCAGGCACGTTTATACGGCTCAGTTAAAGCGGGACTTTACATGCGGGTTGGTGACCTACGCTATTTTGCAGCGACATGTACACTACGCTATCTTTGACCGTTTCGCCAGCATCTGAAAGAGCGTCCCGTTGCTTAGCAACCGTTTTCGCGGCCGTTTTAGCAACAACGATAACAAGGAGAAGGAAACAAAGAATCCGCTGGTGATAACTCGGTAGTTGCCATCCTGGTAAAGACGAACAACGCCAGCTAGTTGCTAGGACAGATGGTTCGTTCGAACATTGTGACGGCGGTATGCCCTGGAGTTGGACGTTAGAGACGATGTCATACCGCTGGAAGACTTCTACACCCGAATGAGAATGGTCTACGAGAGGCAAAGGGTGATCACACCGGAAGTGATTCACCCTGTGACGAACCAAGAAGCGCAGTCGCAAATTTCGCGGGGTGCCTGAAAAAGAGCGAAAGTGCGCATGCCCCAAGACCGATTTACATAGGTGCGCCGCGTGTTCCGTCGCCGGCTGCGCTCGCTACAGAGGAGAAGGAGCTGGGTAGCGGCATCCCAGCAGATGCTTGCACCGGCACGGAGAGGAGGAGAAGGGTAGTTTTCGTAGTGCGCATGCACGCGCCGCCGCGGAGAGCTGACCGAGTTGAGCAGGAAAGCATCTGCCGGCATCGCATGCACACGGCATAAAAGTGGATAAAAGCAGCACTCCGTAGTGCTGCTTGTGCTCGATGCAGCGCCCGGTTGCCCGCATCCAAAGTTTTAGCTCCACAATCAGCTCAGCAGCGTTGAACCCTTCAAATTTTTTAACTGGTCACCCTAATTTATGTCCGTCTGCGCAGGTGTTTTGTTTTGAAAAACGCGGAAAAGAAAAAGAAAAGTGAAGTGAATGCCGTGTACACTCATTATGTCCGCAGGTTGAGTCTGAAATTATGCGCATTCATGAAACTTTCGGCCTTTTTACTCCAACGATAATTGCGTGTACATATGTCTCTCCTGCGGAAACGCATTGGGCTTCGTATGCTCGTGTAGGCGCGGCTTTCTCATCATGCAAATACAGTTAATCATTTTGTATCGAGCCTTTCTGTACCATACTGTTTTTACTTTGCGTCTAGCCTTTCTGTGCTGTTCCTTTATCTTGCCCTGAAATAGACAGTTTCATCGACACTACATTTATTTCATCAAACACTGAATGCTGAGCGATCACTTTCTCCAAGACAAGGACAAGCGCGCTAAATATAAAGCGTCCAATTTGGTGAGTTATGAACTCAGGCCTGTCTGCATTATAGGTGCATTTTTCTGCGTACGTCTAAAATATTGCGGCACAATAATTTGCACAAAGAATTAAATGAGACATTACGTCCTTCTCCGGCCGCAGCTAAACGTGGTTAAGCGTGAGGAATCTGAAATTCGCGCCACTGAAATCGAAACAAGAAGAGTAGTCCAGTTGCTTTTATCAACCCCTACGTGCACTGGAATCAATTGTGCCGCTGAGGTAATTGAAATTATCTTTTCTTAAATATTCTTTCTGTATGTTGTCTGTCTGTAAACCATGCAGGCTTTCTCTTGTCCTTGCTTATTACTACGTTCTTCTGGTTGGTCATAACCATGAGGCAACCAGACCACACCGTAATTTTGCTTCTACCGTTGCACCTTGCAGGGATAGTAGTGCGAGCCACGGTTTTGTTCATCAGATATCGAGATATCATCATATTCTACGGGGATACGCATGGCGGAAGCTAATTTAAGCTTGTCAAAATACGTGTTGCGTTATTATCTTTGTGTCAAATATATGGGTTTTCTGTTATGACGAAAGTTCCAAAGTACCATATGTGAGTGATGCGCATCCTCAAGCAACGATGCTTCGCGGTTCACATGAACGAATTGGAGATGTAGAGATCAGATATTGAGGGTAATGCGGACAGAACTGAGGGACGCGTATTGACGTCATTCTTTAACGCTTTATTGTATGCTTTACGAGTGCAAACTGACCACAGTGTGCCTGAAACCTCTCAGTTGAAGCTCTCTGTGCGTTGCGCGTATATGTCTTTGCATATAAATATGGTTGTTCGTTTTCGGGTAAAACTCGATTTTAGCCGGTTTTTGTACCCCGAACATGTTCCTAAAAAAACGGGTAAAACCCGATTTTTCCCGGCTTCTGGAACAACTGTGCTCACGGACCTTGTTGAAAGCTAGTATGAAAGCCCCAAAGCAGAAGCTATTTGAGAGATACTTTCTGATAAAGAGGTTTTTTTAGAGAAGGCAGTCTTGATGAGAGATGCACTCGAGCCACTTTTAGATGTCCAGAAAACGCTTGAAAGCGGGAAACTTCTGATGCCAAGCTTCGATCATCTCGTCAAGCTACAGTAGACTGTCAACGAGTTTTCCACGATGATCAGTAAAAGGGATCGAGCAAAAGGTGTTTTGTTCATGTTACTCACGAGCAGTGCCACAGTAGTAAAAACTTGTGAAGAGTTTTGCACGAAAATCTCCACAAAAATGGGACTGCCCTCTGAAACCGGACGTCTCAGAAAAAGAAGAAACCAATTTGACATTGTGAAAACAGGAAGCCGTACTCGCGATCGATCCATTTCAGAAGCGGCTGCTGAGTAAGTCGTTTGATGACTACCGACTTCTCTTTATTTCTGTGACGGACGATGTAGACTCGCTTCGCGAGGAGTTTAACCAGTATACTCGCTGGAAGCAAGCCCCGCAAATGAAAGTGTTAAAGTGATGGACGACGATCGCATTTGTGCGCTACCCCAGGCTAGCAAATGCAGCGTTGACATTGTTGTGTCTAGCTAATGGTAGCTGTGACGTTGAGCGAACTTTCTCTCAGCTAAGATACCTCCAGAGACCGGACAGGTCTCGGATCGAAACCGAAATGTTGCGCAAGCATATGATTATGCATGTTAATAAGGGCGTGTAAAACGTGGATGACCATGCTCACGTGAATAAAGCCTTTAATTTCCGAAAATTGACCGTTGAGCATCATTGCGAGTAATAATTACGACAGAAACGCCGAATTATGAAATACGGTCGTGAAAGCAGACATAAACATAAACCTAATATGTACGCACCGATTAGGGCAAATCAAATAAATGATTAGTTTTTAAGATTTATCCGATAAAACCCGAATTTCGGGGTGTTTCCACAAAAAATTCGATTTCTCGCCTATTAACAAGTAGAAAAATAACGGCAGATTTTTACCCCCCCCCCCTCCCCCCGGCCGGGTTTGAAAAAAATATAAAACCCGAAAACGAATAACCCTACATATAAATGAAGATACGGGTATAACAAAGAACTCATATAACGAAATGCATGGATATCATGAAACACTTAGATATGACGAAAGCCCCTATTATAAGGAAGGACTCGGCTGTAATGGTGTTTATCTAAGGCAATGGTCAAGCAGGAGTCAGCAAAAATTCAAAACGGTAAAAGAATGACTAAGCAAATGTAAGCAGGACCAAGAGAATGGCTCAGTAAAATTAAACATGACTGGGAATAATTCAGCAAAATTTAACATGAATAAAATTACTCGGCAAAGTAAGGAAAATACCGCGTGTAAAAGCTGCCACGTGTGTAAAATGGTGCGGATAGCTACAGCAGGAAGTCAAGTAAAGTTGCCAAAAGTGTATTTAATTTTCTCCTCATTACAACGTGTAGAACCTAAGTGCTTTTTTCCCGCATCAATCCAAGCGTTCGGCCCCGCCATGGTGGCGCAGTAGTTCGGCCGCATCGACTACTGTGACCAGGGATGCGGGATCGAATCCCGTCCGCGGCGGCCGCTTTTTGATGGAGGTGAAAATCAAGGCGTTCATGTGCTGTGTGATGTCAGTGCACGTTAAAGAACCGCAGGTGGTTGAAATTTCTGGAGCTCTGCAATACGGAGTCTCTTATAACCTGTGTCGCTTTGAGACGTTAAAGTTTACCCCATAAACCAAACCCAAAGCAAGCCAATCATTTTCCCATTTTTTTTTCCATTAGCTGCGAGCTCCATACCCTTTTTCCGAGGCACTCCTCCCATTTTCTCATTACATGGCAGAACCACCGCGGCCTTTCTTCTTCAAATGTCCTTATAGTATACCCGTGACTTAGACGCTCCCTCGTATGTGGTCGTTCCGTACTCTGCCCTCGCTTGTCATTCTGCTGATCCATCTCAGCATCGTTATTTATGATATTCAGAATGCAGAGCGAAATACAGATTGGAATGTACTATACAGTGCTGAATAGAAAAAACAACAACTAAGACGGGCTCTTTGTTGTCTACATTTTTAACCTAATACCATCTATGACAGCGTACACGGATCACAGAGAACTGACA
>JAJIZL010016491.1:22103-42082 GCA_023969395.1 Amblyomma maculatum | reverse complement strand
ACGTCTACCTGCTGCCACGCATTGAAGACTCATTAGACCGGCTGCGCCACGCGCGCTACTTTTCATCGCTTGATCTTAAGAGCGGTTACTGGCAGATCGAAGTCGATGAACGTGATCGCGAGAAGACAGCGTTTGTCACGCCCGATGGACTTTATGAATTCAAAGTCCTACCTTTCGGATTGTGCTCCGCTCCAGCAACATTTCAGCGAATGATGGACGCAGTTCTACCTGGTCTTAAATGGCAGATGTGTGTAGTCTACCTGGACGACGTTGTTGTGTTTTCACCAACGTTCGAGGAACACCTCCAACGTCTCTCCACTGTGCTACGGGCTATCAGATCTGCCGGCCTCACGTTAAAACCACAAAAGTGTCACTTTGGCTATGAAGAGCTCCTGTTCTTGGGCCACGTCGTCAGCCATCGAGGAGTTTGTCCTGACCCCGCTAAAACAACAGCCGTCACCAAATTTCCTACTCCATGTAACAAGAAGACAGTTCGCCATTTCTTGGGCCTCTGCGCCCATTACCGCAGATTTATTGAAAACTTTTAACGCATTGCCGCTCCGTTGACACGTCTCACCCGGGATGATGTCACCTTCACCTGGACGGACGAACAGCAAAAAGCATTCGACGAGTTACGGCACCGCTTGCATGCAACACCTGTGCTTGCCCATTTCGATGCGAATGCCGAGACTCTGGTCCACACAGATGCCAGCAACGTGGGTCTAGGCGCTGTACTCGTCCAGTGGCAAGACGGTGCCGAGCGAGTTATCGCATACGCCAGCCGGACTTTGTCCCGTGCCGAATCGAGCTATTCCACCACCGAAAAAGAATGTCTGGCTGTTGTATGGGCGGTGATGAAATTTCAACCCTATCTTTATGGCCGGCACTTTCGGGTTGTGAGTGACCACCACTCTCTGTGCTGGTTAACGAACTTGCGAGACCCCTCCGGACGCCTTGCACGATGGAGCTTACGGCTACAGGACTTCGACATGACCATCGTGTATGTCTGGACGTCAGCACAACGACGCTGACTGCTTGTCCCGTCCACCTGTCGGGGCTGCGCGGGAAGACGAAGAACCAGACTTTCCCCTTATCGCAGCCGTCGACGCGCTGACTGTTTCGCAGCAGCAACGTAACGATCCGGCTCTCGCACCACTTATCGATTTTCTGGAAGCGCGCACAACAGAAGTTCCCCGTCTCTTCGCCAGAACGCATTCATTGTTCTGCATGCGAAACAATGTCTTATACAAGATCAACTTCGCTCCGACGGGAAGAGATTACCTCCTCGTCGTACCACAGTCTCTCCGAAGAAATCTTACAGGCATGTCATGACGAGCCCACCGCGGGTCACCTGGTGTGTGCTCGAACTCTTGCCCGAATTAAGAAGAGTTATTACTGGCCAAACCTTGCGGCCGCAGTACGACATTACGTGAGAACATGCCATGATTGCCAGCGACGGAAAACACCGCCTGTGAAACCGGCCGGTTTACTGCATCCTGTTCAAGTGCCAAGATACCCATTCGAACAAGTTGGCATGGATCTGTTGGGTCATTTTCTTATTTCTGATTCGGACAACAGGTGGATAATTGTCGCTACAGATTACCTCACGCGTTACGCTGAAACGAAGGCCCTCCAGCGTGGTACGGCAATCGAGGCAGCGAAATTTTTCATCGAACGCATAGTGCTGAGGCACGGCGCCCCGACAGTTATAATAACGGACCGAGGCACTGCTTTTACTGCCAAGCTACTGGAATCTGTCATGCAGCTAAGCGGCACTACCCATCGCAGGTCAACCTCCTACCATCCACAAACGAATGGCTTGACAGAACGTCTGAACAAAACTCTCGCCGACATGATGTCCATGTACGTGGATGTTGAACATCGGTCTTGGGATGACGTCCTCCCGTACGTCACGTTTGCGTACAACACGGCGCAGCAGGAAACAACGCAAATGACGCCGTTCTCCTTATTGTATGGCCGCGAAGTTTCGACAATGCTCGAAGCCATGTTGCCCCACGACGGCCGTGACCTTGAAGTTGGCGCCGAGGAGTTCACTCAACGCGCAGAAGAAGCGCGACACCTGGCGAAGGCACGCATCCGGAACCAGCAAGGCCGAGACGCCCAGCGTTACGATCACCGCCACCGTGTAGTGACTTTCGCACCGCGCGACAGAGTGTGGCTCTGGACTCCGATTCGACGTCGGGGACTATCTGAAAAACTTTTGAAGCAGTACTTTGGACCATACAAAGTGCTCCGTCAGCTGAGCGACGTCACGAACGAAGTGCTTCCGGACGGCTTTTCTTCTACTCGTCGCCAGCAGAAATCCGAGGTTGTCCATATCGTGCGCATGACGCCGTACTTTTCGCGAAAAAATTAGCGCACCGCCTAACGCATGTTTCTTGCTTTATTTTTTTTTTCCTGCTTTCGAATTCACCAAGTTGACATTTCTTTTTTTTAGAGAGGGGGGTAATTTAGCGTGTGCAACAGCAGCCGCTAGGCGGCTGCTCATCGAGAGTCTCGTGCGCGGACTCGAAGAAGGGGCCCTGTGGCGTTCGAGAAGAAGCTGAAGTCTGCTGCTGTCACCCAGTGCTCTCTGGACCTGCTCTTCTGTGCTTACTAGTTCAACCCTCATTAAAACCAACCTTCTGGTTACGGGCCTGAACGGATACGTGACAATATAAACTCGAGACTGACGTAAGCAATCATGTTTCTCGCCACGCAGCTACTCAGACGTTAAGCTACCTCCCACGTTAGTTAGGAGCAACAATCGGCCAACAAGAGAGCAGCTCGGAACATCGATCGCATGTATGGGTGAGTGCTTGGCTTTTCTTCTGATGTGGACCAGGTTCTAGAACAAGGTTAGATTTTAGAACTGGTAAAGAGTGTTGAAACGCCTTTAGGTTTGGTAGTTTGCACAGATGTTTTGGAAGTAGGCGACACTCGGAGCGATCATGGACCTACAGAAGCTGCAGAAACCGGAACTGTTGCTATTGTGTGAGGAATTGGGAATTGATACAAGTGGTTTGGCACGAAAACGCTTGATTTTAAAGGCAATCACTGATTTGGGAACCGATGATGAGGAGCTCAGTGAAGCATGGAACCTAATCGGACAAAAAAAGGAGGAGCAGCTCAGACAGCAGAAAGAGCGGGAAAAAGAGGAAAAGTTGCGTGAGTGTGAAATTGAGAGAGAAGCAAAAAGGCTGGAGCAAGAAATTGAGCTCCGGAAATTAGAAGTAGAGTTGAGCAAGAGGTCGGGCAATTGTCCCCAGCTAGCGGTACCTCTTCTCAACAAGGAGGCAGATTTAAAGTTGTCAAAGTACATGCAGCCATATGTCATATCAGGGGATATCGGTCTGTATCTGGCTAACTTTGAGCGAACCTGCGAAAAACTGTCCTTCCAGCGAGACACTTGGTCTCAGAGATTATTGACACTTCTGCCCTGCGATGCAGCGGAGGTTGTCGCGCGTCTAAGTGAGGAGGACGCGGACAACTACGAGAAGGTCAAGGCTTGCCTTCTGAGAAAATATAGGCTTAGCGCCGAGGCGTTCAGACATTTTCGGAACGCTAATAAGTCCAGGGACGAGAGTTACCCTGAATTCCTGTACAATTTAAGAGTCAATTTGGGCGAGTGGCTAAAGAGCACTGATTCCTACAGTGATAGGGACGCTCCTGTCGAGCGAATTCTTTTGCAGCAGTTTTATAACTGCCCCCCAGAAAAAGAAAGAAATTGGTTACAGGACCGAGGCGACATTAAGTCGGCAAATGAATCTGCCGAACTCATTGAGGATTACGCTTCGCGCCGACAATTCAGCAACCCAGCAGTGGATAGGCCCCGCAATCCCAAGTTGAGTGGGAATAACCGTCAGGAAAGGCACTTTGCTAGAGTTGCAAACGAAGAAAGGAAGGCTTCTTCAGGCAAACTCCCTAGAAAGGACGGCAGTGAGAAAAGTGGGTAAGTGACCGACGCGCAGAACACAAAGAACAAGCTTGAGGCTAGGAAGCCGCTCACATACTTTAGTTGTAGTCAGCAGTTTCACATTGCCGTCAACTGCCGGAAAGAAAAGATTGCTTTCTCGTATGTCAGTGACTGCGATGAAAACACGAACCTTTGGAACCCTACATGCATGACCTAGTAGTAAACGGAAAGCCTTGCAAGGTATTGCGCGATTCGGCCGGAACGATGGATGTTGTCCACCCGGTGTATGTGTCGCCTTCCGACTATTCGGGACAGTGTGCATGGATCCGCCAGGTAGTGGAGGAACAGAGTGTGTGCTTGCCAGTCGCGAACGTGGTCATCGAGGGCCCTTTCGGAGAATTAAAAACCGAGGCTGCCGTTTCAGGAAAGCTTCCTAAGTGCTATCCGTATTTGTTTTCCAACAAATCGGACATGCTGCTGCGAAAGAGGGGCATCCTTTTCGGAGACAGAGTTGTGCAAGCCTTAACACGTTCAAAGGCGCGAGAACTAGCTACACTGCTCGTTCCAGAAAATTCCACAGCGGAGGGAACGGCAGTTAAAACAGTGGTCGATGCGCAAGATAGCGGGTCAGAAAACTGAGAGCGAGGCATCTCAGATAAGTCAACTTGAAAGTGAGCTTGATGAGACGCGGAATGAGGACGTTCTTGAGAGTAACCTCTTGCCGCCAGTGTCTAGTAATCTCACCATACTTCTAAGTGGAACCCGAGAGGACTTAGCTATGGAGCAAGCCAATGATCCCAAGATACAGGAGATAAGGGGGCGCCACCGCGCCACTAAGACAGCAAAAAATATTTCTTTCGAGACGAGAAAGGGAGTGCTGTATCGCTTATTCAAGCATAAGCGCGGAGTAGAGCGGGACCAATTAGTCGTTCCCCAAAAGTACCGCGAAAACTTACTGCGACTTTCCCATGGCAGCCCGAGGTCATGTCACCTTGGAATAAGAAAAACAAAGCAGAGGCTGTTGCAAGAATACTGTTGGCCTGGATGTTTTAAGGACACGGAAAATTTTGTACGGTCATGCGACAAGTGCCAGCGGGTTGGAAAGGCGCAAGATAAGTGGAAAGCTCTGATGGTGTTAGTACCAATCATTACCGAGCCGTTTCACCGTTTAGTAATAGATGTAGTTGGGCCACTTCCTGTGACAGAGTCAGGGTACCGTTATATCCTCAGTATGTTATGCCCAGCCACAAAGTTTCCAGAGTCTGTTCCGCTGCGCGAGGTGACGTCCGAGAGTGTAGTGGATTCGCTGCTGTCAGTGTTTGCACGAGTTGGATTCCCTTCCGAGGTCCAAAGCGATCAGGGTAGCGTTTTCACAAGTGTCCTCACCACCTCATTTCTCGAGCGATGCGGAATTAAGGTAGTGCACAGCTCGATCCACCATCCGCGGAGCAACAGCGTAGAAAGATGGCATTCTGTTCTCAAACGCGTCCTGAGGGGACTGTGCTATGAAAACAAGCACGAATGGGATACCTGCCTGCCTGCAGCACTTTTCGCTTTGCGGTCAGTGCCGCACGAATCCAGTGGATTTAGCCCGCGCCGAGTTGGTATACGAAAGGTCACTGCGCTCACCTTTGCGAATGGAGCGCGAAGCCTGGGAGGGGCGCGGAGAAGACCCAACACTAGTAGAATTCATTCTAAACCTCCTGAATCGCTTACATAACACTAATGAACTCGTTGAGGCCAGCATGAAGTCAGCCCAGGCTCGTTCCAAAGCATACTATGATAAGTCAGCCCATCAAAGGACGTTTCGTATCGGGGAACAGGTGATGTTGCTGAGGGGTTCAAGGCAGAATAAGCTCGAAGTACAGTGGGAAGAACCTGCTGAAGTCGTTGCAAAGCTTTCTAACACTAACTACGCAGTGAAAATCCCCGGTAGACGTAAAGAGTGCGCTTGCATTGTATGGGCCATTCAGAAATTGCTGTGCTATCTTGGAGGGGCCAAATTCACCGTAGAGACGGACCATTGTCCCCCTGGCTTGGCTGCAAACTGCAACATCGAAGAACAGTCGCCTTCTGAGGTGGAGGTTGATTTTACAGCAGTACAATTTTGAAATAAGATACTAAAAGGGGAAGTTAAATGAGAATGCGGAGGTACTTAGCCGCTGTTTCTAAGCGGTCCGAGTTGCTCCTCACCAAGTATCCAAATTGATACTTGGGTTCTTTTTTTTCGTGCGCTTGTATATATGTTACTATGTAAAGCAGCCCGTTTGGTTTTCTAGGCATACGTGGGTCCTGAGCGTCTTCAGTGTGGGCTTTTCTCGGAGAACGATGGTAGTTTTCTTTTGACCTGGTCTCTTCAGACGGGAAGCGAGTGCTTGCTTAGACATGTGGTTGAGTTTCAGAGAGAGCTCAAGCAATTTGGCCTACGACAATAAAGACAACGCGACAAGCGACAGCGAGCTTCAAGCGTTCATTTGCAGGCCATTAATTAAGTCGTCTCTTAATGCAGCAGCTGCGACTGCTGCCTTCCGTGACTCTTCTGGCGGGGGAGGCTGTGGTGACCGTACATGGTCCACGCTTGCGCGCACTATTGTGCGCCTGTGGAGATGGTATTGATATGTGCCGTTGGTGCAAGGGCTCTAAGTGAGCGTGTTCACATGAATCTTTTTGTGTGAGCATGCTTTGCTTTGTCGTGACCCTACAACTGCCAAATTGGCCCTGTCAAGGGAACCTCGAGAAAAAATACAAAGAAATGTCGCCCTGTGGGAAATAGCCGGAAGTGCTTTTGTTCAACTGTTCACCCTTCCCGTCGAGAGGCGCTATTGTCAATTGAGGAATGCCTATTGACCAAAAAAGACGATCGGAGTGACATGTCTGCTGACGTACAAGAGAAGAAAGGAGCATGAGGATTACGGCCATTAGAGGATTTCCCGTGAATGCAGAAAAGAGTTGCAATTGCCGGAAAGAGCAATGCTCGGAGCAGTATTCGTGGCTCGCACGTACACTTGGGTTTCTGAGAAGAAAATCCACTTGCCGGAACCAACATAGCGGATCTTTGCAGAAGAATCGAAATTTACCTCCTCGCCGTTCCCAAGCTCTACCCGACAACAAGTGACCACGCCCGACGAAATAATACTGGACCAGTCAGTGCATCAGACCATCAGTGCAGTGATGTGTTCGATTGGTTGCCGATATCTAAGGGGTGTGCCCTGGAACTGATTGGTCAGCATCTTCAGAGAGGGGCTGGACATAGGGGATTTAAGGACGTTGCAGAGCACGAAATGACGCTCTGAGCCCTGGGTAAGCGGTTCATCCAGACGCTTCTCGCTATGAACTCTTAACACTTGGAATTTTGCTGATATACCCTTTTTTCATGTAAGTAAGTTTTCTCAAAGCGCCACTAAACCTGCTTGTATATATTTTACCAACTTCAAAGATTCAATCCTTCATCAACCCGGAGTCTCTGCATGCGACCAAGTGAAGGCCGGGTCGACTTAGTCCCAGCATCACTACAGCACATTCCTCGAGAGTTATAGAGCAAAATCGATGCTTATCCTCTGACAGCTAAGTGTAAAGTTTTTCTTCACGAAACCTCAGCACCGCTAAAAGCTTATTACTTGAACAGTTTAGCATTTTCTTTTAGCCATTTTACAAAAAAACGCTAACTTTTATCACAAATAACTTTCAACCTAAAGGAAGTAGACAGCTCATATTTTCAGGAAAAAGCAAACCCTGCAAGACCTCCAACTATGCAAAAAATTCCGCAGGAGAATGCATATCTTGAAAGTTATTGTATATACAATTACCTGTTTTATACACTTTTCAAAGGCGCGTGGCTAATAAACTAAGCGATACACCCTGATAAAAATGCTTAACTTTGTTCAATAAAATCTAATCTCTAAACATCTCGAACGGGTTTTTTCTAGGTGCAAAAGGTTTTTGCACAATTTCGCATTTCCTGAGGCAAGTAGAGCTGAAAAGCCGTTTCTTACCTTTGCGTTTATCTTTACAGCTTAAACATCTTTGCAGCTATTTATAAACCAAATCTGTCATTCGAAAGCAGAGAAAATACGCTTTATAAAGATATTAAAATCACATTTAATAACTAAACGAGTGAGGCACAGTAGGCGTATGAATATAACCAAAAATGTCGTCCCTTCACCGCTGGAGTGGGACCGCCAACTTAAGTTACGTTCTCATACTACATTAATGTTTTGTAATATTGTCAGTTGTGCACAACTTCATGCAGTTATGCCGCATATACCAATTTCTCTCCCCCAAAACTTATCAATCCACATTAATAAAGCCTTGTGTGCTCAATCCTTCATTGTTGTTTCTGTATGTCTGTTTTATTAAATAAACTGAGAGATTCTGGTGGAAATGGGGAGCAGTCGAAGGCACAACTGCAGCCCTGCCAGAACTTTTGGGTGGCTCTGAAAAGAGCCGTTATCTTCAAAGTCCAAGCTCCAATGTGTGACTGTAAAAAATGATGATCTACAAGTTGCTGTCCTTGGCACCAATAACTGTGGCCTGCGTCTGAATATGAGACTGCAAGTCCGATTCTCAGCGGCATTTCGATAAAGGCAAAAAGTTCAGTTCAGTTCAGTTCAGGCGTTCAGTCGTGTCCGACTCTTCGTGACCCTATGGACCATGTCACGCCACGCTTTCCGGTCTCTCACTATCTTCTTAACATCACATAGCTTCATCTGCAATGCCTCGAGAATGCCATCTAACCATCGCGTTCGCTGCCTACCCCTTCTCCGGCGACCCTCAACCTTTCCCAACATCAAATCTTTCTCCAGCGACTCCTCTCGTCTCATCAGATGACCAAAGTAGCTGAGCTTTAACTTTAGAATTTGACCCTCCAATGAGCAGTCAGGGTTTATGGTCAACAATATCGACTGATTTGATCTTCGTGCAGTCCAAGGAACTCTTAAGAGTCTTCGCCAGCACCACAATTCAAACGCGTCAATTCTTCGGCGGTCAGCCTTTTTCACAGTCCAACTCTCGCATCCATACATCACAACTGGAAAGACCATAGCACGGGTTATACGGATCTTGGTTGGCAGACTAATGTCTCTGCTCTTTACTAGACGGTCAAGGCTAACCATTGCTCTCTTTCCCAGAAGCAGGCGTCTCCTAATTTCATGGCTGCAGTCTCCTTCCGAGGTAATCTTGGCGCCCAAGAACAGAAAGTCTGTCACAGCTTCCACTTCTTGTCCATTGATGCTCCAGGACTTGATAGGGCAAGACGCCATGATCTTCGTCTTTTTAATATTCAGTTTAAGCCCAAACTTCTCACTCTCTTCTTGTACGCGCATCAGAAGTCTCTTGAGTTCCACTTCACTTTCTGCCATTAAAGTGGTATCATCCGCATATCTAAGGTTGTTGATACGTTTTCCAGCAATCTTCACTCCAGCTGAAGACTCGTCCAGACCGGCCTTTCTCATGATGCACTCTGCATATAGGTTAAATAGGCAGGGCGACAGTATGCAGCCTTGCCTCACCCCTTTCTCAATCGGAAACAAATCAGTAAGACCATGCCCAGTTCTGACTGCGGCCTCTTGCCCTTCATAAAGGTTCCTGAGGAGACAGATGAGGTGAATTGGAACTCCCATCTCTTGGAGAGCTTGCCACAATCTGCTGTGATCTACGCAGTCAAACGCTTTCGCATAATCAATAAAGCAGAAGTAAATGGGTTTCTGGAACTCTCTTGCTTTTTCCATGATCCAGGCAAAAAACACGGAGGCATACCATGCTGTTCCCTCTTGATAGAGGCACATATTTCTTCACGCTGAAATAGCCATCTGACCCGTCGCAGTGACTTAATGGTTAGGGCGCTTGGCTGCTGAAACCAAGGAAGTGAGTTTTATCTTGCGGCCTTTTTTCAATGGAGGCAAAAAGCAAGGAGCCCGTGTAGTGTGTGATGGCAGTGCATATCAAAGAACCCCAAGGTGGAAGAGCTTCCCAGAAAATTCCTGTATTGACCCGCCGGGATGGCGCAGTGGTTACGGCGCTCGCCTACTGTTCCCAAGGATGCAGGATCGAATCTCGGTATCGGCGGCCGCTTTTCGATGGAGGCGAAAAGCAAGGCGTCCGTTTGCTGTGCGATGTCAGTGCACGTTAAAGAACCCCAGGTGGTCGAAATTTCCGGAGTTCTCCACTGCGGCGTCTCTCATAGCCTGAGTCGCTTTGGGACGTTAAACCCACAAACCAAACCAAACTTCCCCTATGGTGGTTCTCGTAGCCTAAGTTGCTTTTGGGCATGAAAGCAAACCAAACGAACAGCAATCAGAGATTTCACTGCAAGTGGAGAAATGGAAAAATAATGTGCCCTCGCTTGTATTTAAGCTTCAAGCATTTAACTTGGTTCCTGATATACGAGAGAGGCCACAGCTTCATGACCGAGAGCGCTGTAACGCCTTATGTGTAGCCGAGAGCTCTCAATTGGTGTTTGAAGAAATCTCTGCCATTTGGCTAGATGCCAGCCTTGACATTGTCTTCATGCACTTCAACAATGAGAACAGCACAGTTGTCTATTAAGGAGCAGTCACCCACTTTCACATGTCGGTCAACTCTTGCACAAGTCTGTGTACACTCCCTTGCTTCTGAAATCCTGCAGCCGAGCTGGGCCAGTGGCTTGTTTGTAGTTCTCAGCTTCTTCTTAACCTTTCCTAAGTAACTTACCGAAAGAAAAAGCACTGAATTCATCTACAGGCCCATGCCCAAGACACTGCTCTGCCAAGTGCACCAAACTATGTACGTTGTACACCAGCTGCTTCAACCCATAGATATAGTACACTGAACTGCTGAACAAAATACCACAGCAAGTCCCGGGCAAAGCTGTTCAGAACTACATGATATTCAGGTGCAGCGAGTATTCGCAGAGTCCCATGCAGCTGTAGGAAGTGTTCATACTTTTCTTTGGGCAGGATATATTTCAGAACAGCAGGCCCTAGGTACAGCAGAAATGTTCTGAATTCAGTTGCTTTCCAACGATCCACCTCTGTTCCTCCGGGTTTTCGCTGGAAGAAACTTGTAAATAACTGGAAGAAACTTGCCGTTCCTCGCAACCTGTTGAGCTTATTTCGCTCATCTCTGCTGAGTTGAGCAGCGTGCCCTTGCGAGACCCAATTTCGTAACAGCCGCCGCAATTACACCCAGACAGACAAGGTGCATGTATTCCGTAGGAAAACATGCCAACATATCAATATCCAACTTGGTGAAACAGAAAACACAAGTGTGGTGCCACTTATCTTCCTGTGAACGCAATGCTACATCACTTCACTGCGGTGCATGAAGTTCAGGCAATGTCAGCCTGTTCTCCACAGAGCGACCCTTTTGGCTGCATCTTTCACAAGCATGGTAGCCTTCGTGTCCTTGCCAGCAGCCAGCTGTGATCTTCGTTGCGTCCACAGCACGGTCCTTGCATCTTTTGGGAGCACCGGAATCCCGCGACGATGGCAAATGTCGAGCATATCATTAAGCAAAGCATGTGTGATGTACTTGTTAGCTATGACAGCCAACTCCTCAGTCGCCGAGAGACTATGAAGAAAATTTTCATCAGGCTGACCCATATTCTCAGCCGCTGGACTGCTAGATGTCTCATCGCTTGACTCTTCCGAGCTTGTGGCATGATCATTTCTTGAATGTTCTGCAGCATATGAATCATCGATAGAAAGGTCTGAGCTTGAAGCATCATCACTTCGCTTGCTGGTTGTGCTCAATGTGCTGCTTCCTGATGCATTATCACACTCGCGCACAAATCGTGCTGGTGGATCTGCAGGTGGCCCGCTTCTACTGGTGCAAGCGTCGTCGGCGCAGACTCCGATTCTCCGATGCGTGGTTGCTTCAGACGGTGGCAGGGTGCGAACGTGGAGTAACGATGCTTCACTCTGCGATCATTTCCTGTCCCCGCTTTCTAAGCGTGACGACGCAGAATCGACCGGCCGCCGCGGATACCGAGCTCTTGCAAGATCTCCCGGTATTCTTTCTCGACGATGCGGTACTTGCGCCTTTTTGCGCTCATGACGCAACGCAACTCTCAACGGTGAGAGACGAGGACCCCCGAAACAGGTGCACAAAAAGCAAAAGATAGATACGGCCCGCACTTCTACGCCACAAAAACACAGCGATGACAAGCGAGCGCGCGCTCGGAACCACGTTGGAAGAAAGAGGTGATCCGAAGGCGCCGTGCGGAGCCGAAGCAGCCACTTAGTGTGGGCGCCAGTGCCCTGTACTATGGTCACCATAACTGTACTGTTCCGTACGGAGCGGCCGCCAAGGGCAGTACCGGTGCTGCGGGTCGCTCGTTTTGCTGGCGCTTCTACTGGACGAGCCTGACACAGGCGCTTCATTTCGACGCGTATGATGTTCGCTTGCATGAAACTACTTCTTTCGCATTCCACGCAACAATTAGACTTCTAATTAATTCTCGAAACAACTGTCTTCTTCGCGCTTGGCTGGATTTCAATGTATACTTTAACAGAAAGAGAAACTGCTTATATAATGGTACTGAGCTGAGAACATATAGAAGTTGCGGTTTGGTGAAGCTTTCACGCCTATATCGTGTTACGGTAATGCTAAACAGTGTAATAATTTATTTAAGTTTATATTCGATGTTATACAACATAAGGTATAGTACCAGACATTATGATCAGGTTGACTATTTCGTTTGTGAAAAGCAGCATCTATCTATACCAGGATACTCCTAAAACACCACGTAAGATACAAAAAAGCATAAATTACAAAGCGCAGGAAAACGACAGTGCATGTGATTGGTGTAAGCTTGGGCTGCATATTAACTATCGTCAAGCACGTATGAGTATACATATACGCCGTAGGTATAAGCTTCTTCGAAACATCTGATGCCGATACAAAAAGTACAACAAAGACTGTTGGCGGCGCACTATAGCGGGATGGCACTTTAATTGGCCAGGCAGGGCAACATATCACTGTATGCGCTTCCGATGCCCCGCGAGCGCCAGGCGTCTTCTGCTCGAGCGCAGACGTTTCCCAGGAATAGCAAATACAGTTTATTTGCGCAGAAGGCAGTGTAAAAACTTATATCAGCTCAGTATTACGTGTTTAAATAACGAAAAGAAGCATATATCATGTTAGAAGTGCCTGAATGCTTACTGAGGTTACAAAATTTCAGCGCGCCTGCCGCTGCTCCGCCCGCTTAGAGCCACTGACCCTAGCGGCCTCTTCCGAGCCCACCACCCGAGCTTTTTCGCGGCCCAGGCTTCGAAGCACTATTCTCTTACATTATGCAAAGAATCGTCTCGGTCTGGACGGTGAAAGTGCTGGAAGATATATATAGTGGCTGCACAGCAACCATATCTGCATAAAGAAAGTAACAAAATTCCCATAAAGAGAGGTGTTAGGCAAGGAAACAAAATCTCCCCAGTACTATTCACAGCTTGCTTAGAGAAACTATTCAGAGATTAGGAATGGGAGCAGTTAGGGATAAGGGTAGATGGAGAATACCTCAGTAATCTGCGATTTGCTGATGACATTGCCTTGCTAAGCAACTCGGGGTATGAACTGCAAATAATGATTGGTGACCTAGACAGGAAAAGTAGAAAGGTAGGCTTGAAAATCAATATGCAGAAGACTAAGGTAACGTTCAACAGCCTTGGAAAGGAACAGCAGTTTACTTTAGGTTGCGATAGCGAAGTACTGGAAGTAGTAGGCGAATATGTTTACTTAGGACAGGTAGTAACCGCAGATCCGGACAATGAAAAGGAAATAACAAGAAGAATAAGATTGGGACGGAGTGCATTTGGCAAGCACTCAGGTTATGACTAGCAGCTTACCAGTATCGCTAAAGAGGAAAGTATATACCAGTTGCATCCTACCTGTACTCAGCTATGGGGCTGAAACGTGGAGGCTAACCAAGAGAGTTCTACTTAAGTTGAGGACAACCGAGAGGGCTATGGAGCGAAAAATGGTAGGGGTAACATTAAGAGATAGGAAGCGTGCAGAGTGGGTCAGAGAAATAACTCAGGTTACCGACATTCTAGTGGAAATTAAGAAGACTTGGGCATGGGCAGGACATGTAGTGCGAAGAGAAGATAACCGATGGTCGCTTAGGGTAACAAACTGGATTCCAAGGGAAGGAAAGCATAACAGGGGGCGGCAGAAAGTTAGGTGGGCGGATGAGGTTAAGTTCGCAGGGGTCAAGTGGATGCAGCTAGCACAGAACCGGGTTAAGTGGAGAAATATGTGAGAGGCCTTCGCCCTGCAGTGGGTATAGTCAGGCTGATGATGATGATGATGGTCCGGACGCATGGAGAGAGAGAGAGAGAGAGCAAGAAAAAGAAATACCCGGATGCTAGTTGTCATGAAGAAGCGCCAACACTGTGCAGAAAAAAAACGACTTGCAAACAGTTAACAGTTGTCACGAAAGAAAGCGAACATTGTGCAGAAAAAAGTAAAAGGATTTACCGTTACGAGCGGTACGTAAATTAGATATAGCCACAGCAATTTTATCCACGAGCATAAATAATGCATATTTCCTTTATAACATCCATTCGTTTACAACTTCATCTATTTTAGCACTACTGCACTAGGTAAACACGCGTATGTTTGCTTTCGTAACTTGCAAAGAAAACATACGATGTGTAGCTTTTAAAAAAAATTCAAGTGCAGTAAGAATATAAAAACAAATAATGGTGCCGTTGTCAGCACTCAGCTTCAAAGAGGCAGTCCTCCACTGCTTTACGCACTATCCCTGTAGGCATCCCTGGGCATCCCCTTTAGCGCGCAAACCTGTTATCCCATTATTCCCCGGTCATTTCGTGGTTCGTCTCCGTCAGCTGCGAAGCGCTCGCTTTGTTTTAGGGACAACTTTGTGGCGTGGCGACTCGCCTGGGTGACCCACGGGAGCACGAAGGAACTTTTTACGTAAGTATGCATGTTGATCTTTCATCCCCTTGCATATTAGCGGTCAATTAACAGCTAATTACTCGTGAACTTAATACTACGAGAAACAATGAGCCCGACTCGCGAGTAGCCCTTATTACCTGTCTGTAAACATCTGTCATTGGCTGTATTTTGATTAACCCGTCTCTGTGCATCGCTTCTGAGAGGTTTCGTTTATATCGTGTGTGTGCATGGATATTATAACAAGCCTGTAATTTTTGGCCAAACGAATGCAATGCTACTACTGCTCGTCATGGTTGCGATGACAGGCAAGTGCGAAGTAGTCGACTGCTTTTCATCGCAATTTTCGCGTTTGTACCGCTAATCGCTACATGTCTCGTGCTTGAATGACGAATGCTTCCATGGCAGTGCTTTGTTTCGTTGAGCGTCATGTGATGAGAGAAATGTGAGCAGAACAGATGAGCGAACACAATTCTTTTTCAGCGCTGCCAGAAGCAATGTAAAACCTGCCAGTGATTGGCTCCAGTTTATTTAGTTATCATCTATTTATACCTGCAGCACCTCAAGGCCATTACTGCAGGCCGGGGGGGAGGTGACAACTGGAAGAAAACATCCCTTAAATAAACATGATAAAAGAAAAACTTAAAACAGCTAAGCACAGTTGCTAAATGCAAGAAAGTAACTTTTTGCCCCTCCCACTTAACTTTGAGTTTTCTATCGTAAACCACGGTAAAACCTTTCCCACTCGTTTCCTGCTGGGATCCTACTGGTTCCCAGTAGTATTAGAACCAGCAGCTACTAGTAATAGTAGCTAATGGAATGTGTAACAGCTGGGTTTCTGCCGTGAGCTGTAGAACGTCAGACTTTGGTGCATTGTTTTCATGGGGTCCTTTTGGCCTAGGAATCATGGTGCAGCAGCTACCTTGGGCCATACAACCAAAACAATGAGGACGGCAGAGGTTTTATTTCATGAATCATGCTTTATTATAACATATGCCTACATAAGCTCTGCAGTTTGCTTGGCTACCCTTTAGTCTAAGATTGTAGTACTACCGCAGGTGTGCTCCAGCTCTAAATCAGATGGCGCCATGAAGTTAGCTTCAAAGAAAAGGACTTGTTCCGAAAAACATGCTAACTACCCCATTCTTTACATTTTGAAAGCAGCCAATCATGAACCACGCATGCGGTTAGAATCCACACGGGATCAGGTCAAGTGTAATACAGTCGAGTCCACTTATAACAGATGCACTTATAATGAACGCTCACTTGTTACGAACGAGGGTGGGGTTACAGTCAAAACATGAATTAGGGCTATGAAACAGTCTCAGATTAAATGAACAACCGTGAACATACCACTCTTTTACAATGAAAAGAAAGGGGAAGCCTAGTGACCCGCCACACCACTGCAGTTGAAAGACACACGCTTGCTGCGAATGCGGAGAGCAATGAGCACATCCCAGGTATTGGTTGATCTAGTGTCCACCTACCACAGGACAGGTTACAAGGTCTGTCGGTGCACATGTGTACCCTGGATGGGTAAAGAATCTAATGTAAAAGCAAATGAGTGGCAATCACGTAAAAGGACCAGTCAAGAACCACCATCTTCGATTTGAGTTATGAATAATAGTCGAGGTATGCGGTGCTCGCCCACCAAGACCGGCGTGTGTCATTGACCGTGTCGAATCTCGAGCTTTTGCACTGCTGCACGTGGAGGCAGCACACAAGACAACAGATGTGTAGTATGTCCTGGGCACACATGCACTGTAGTAGCTTGGGCACTGTTATCTTGTGGATAATCGAAGAGTTGGGGGGCAAACTACGAGATGGCATAAGCGCCTCATTAGCTATCGCTATTCCGCGTTCGTCAAGCAGCTGGTCCGCAGATTGTTTCGGGCAGGAGCATATGATCACGCTGCAAAGCTTAGAGGGCTGCTTGATAGTGTCCGATTTGAATAAACAGACGCCCAAAAACGACTCTTGGAAAAAAAACAAATGCCACTTTTGTAGAAGTATGCATTCTTTTGGCTGAAATAAGGGGAGTTTACTTCACATGAACTTTGGACACAACGAACAACATCCGTGCGATTGTTGTAAGTGGGCTTGACTGTATAATCATGTAGCCTTTAATTAAAAGTTTTCATGAATGGTGTTCCCACCAAAACTTGAGAAAGGGTGAAGGTGGGTCACACATTGTGTGCACTAGTGCATATTGAACATAAACCTACACATACCAACTGTTTTATTCGCTCAACACTGAGAACACCATTTCTAGGAGCAGTGTAAGTACATGGCCTTAGAATGAGGGCATAAGTGCTGGTGCTACCAGTGAGGTTACAGGTATACACACCGTTAGCCAGACCTGGCTGCTCAGTGCTGCATGCTTTTGTCTTGTATGGAATGCCACTCAAGACACACCTATACGCTGCAGTAGCTAAAGTAGTATCAACACATCCAAAAACGAATTATCATTGAAAGCTAGCCTACTTGGGCTTCGGTTGGCATTACTGTAGACAGTGCAATCAATAACCAAGTGATGAAGTGGGCACTTGTGTTACACTGCAGCAAATGTCGCAAGGATTATATTAACTAATTGCTTTTGAGAACAGCCCACATAGTATCGAAGTTTATGCAACAGATCGAGCATCCAAATGCTGCTACACAGTGTATGCATTAAAATTATTGTGGTACACATTACCGGAAAGCTAGCAAAAGTTCATGGTCACCAGTACTCTGCAAGCGAGTCTGTAATAACTTTTTTGTACATTGGATTCAGGTGGCATCACAGACACCATGACCAAGTCCAAGACATAGCTTCCACAATGCATGTCACAACAGGCACCAATAAACAGATTAGGGAAACATTCAGCTTTCCACCAAGCTTCAAGTTTCAAACGCTGCCAATCTAAACAATAGATAACAAAGAAGCCAAAAGCCACTCACACAAAGGGAGGCATAGTAGAATGGTAAAAAAAATCCCTTATGCTTTCCTTTGTTTCAATGGCTGTTGTCTGTCATAACGAAGCCCTTCCCTACATTAGTTTGCAAATCTGAAACATGTTACAAATAGTACACATTTCATTGAAGGTTATCACACCCGGAAGAGTTGTTTGTGATTAGCATCTAAAATTTTCATAAAAATCCATATTCAAAAAAACAACTTGTACCAATTTTTGATGTATGAGCTTTCACATGTGAGAGTGCAGTTTAAGGTAGCAACACAACAAAAACAACAATGCTCTCATCATCACAAATTGCCATATGCAGAACAGCAACAGCAAAGCACTGAAGAAAAAGAAAAGTGAGATTTTCTGTAGTGTTTTAGATGTGCTACAATGACGTATTAACATAGAAGTATTCTCAAAATTCCTTTGTCCGTGCCTTGCTCCTTTCCCGTCCTTGCCGCTCTGAGCGTAGTACTCCTTTTTGTACCAAGGTAAGCGGTGACAATAAACTAAATATATAGACTATAGCATTAATAGAGTGTTTTAGCTGAGATTTTTTGCGGCCAGCAGAGAGGAGCGGACGAGCGGAGATGCCACTGCGCATGCGCATGTCGCTAGGCTGGCCAGTGTTTTTGCGACGCCAAGGTTACGCCCGCTGGGGAGCCATCTCCAGCGGAGCAATTGGCAGTGTGCGAGCGTGCGTAAGAGCACGCGGGCGTGTATGGGTAATCAAGATGGCAGCCGTCAACACAGCCACCGGCGATGCTCCGTTGTCGACGGCGACCCCAGCTCAGGCCCCTTTACAAGTTAGGAAAGCCCGGATGTGTTTCACGCTGAGGAAGACTTGTGTCTACTGCGTGAGGTGTCAGCGACGAGACCGTCAGCGACGAGATGACCATAAATGGATCGAAGTTGTGCCATCGGGAACCATGTGATGGGCCACGAACTTACGCTGCGCGGAGCAATAGACCGCGTGGATTTACTAATATGCTGGCGACAGCAGGACGTCAACAACCTTAAAAGGTGAGTTTTACTTTTGCACAACTAAAACTTGTAATGCCGGTGCTTAGAAATACAATTGATGCGAAATGACAGTGCCGCCTTCAGTGCCGCTGCGCGGCCGGCCTGAATGAATGATAAAAAAATATCCATTTTTCGATGATACAGCAGCAGGAAAGAAAAGCAGCACTAACGCGTTATAAACCGTGAAACGCGAATGCGGGCTGCCGTTTACTGTGGTGTGGAAAGTGCCTTCACTTACTTTAGAACAAAGGAACTGTCGTCTGAGCTGTTTTATCGGCACGCCCACCGCGTGATTTCGTTCCCTCAACGGTATGGATGGATGGAATATAGGAGCGTCCCCTTTGAAACGGGGTGGTAGCAGCAGTTATCATGCTCATTTTTCTCCCTATATCTTAATTATTGATTTAGAATGGTTAACTAAACCATCATTATATTTATTAAATTTTTGTTCCTACAATACTAACATTATGTCACTTCTCTGCTTTTAAGCCACCAATCTTCCAGTCGTTCTTTGCTAGTTTCCACCGCCGGTTTATTCACCCGGCCACTGTTATCTCTAAACCCCAGAGCTACAGGAACAGTGATTGCGCCTGCATCAACTTCCGGATCGATACCATTACAATCGAGTATAAGACGGTCAATTGTTTCACTGAAGTTACCACATACAGCACCATGCGTCATCTCCAGTGTTAAATTTCTTTTTGTGGCTGCGTGTTCTTAGGCACCCTGATCTAGCTTCAAAAAGTAGGGCACTGCCTCTTGAGTTATCAAAGAAATCTTCCTTCCTGATCTGCACTTTCCACTTTCGGTATAATTCCAGACTCTGTTTCTTTTCCATCGAATTTACCCAACTTTTACCTTGTGCGTTTTGCACCTATTTAATGCTCTTTATTTCTCCGTCCTTGTGACTAGCATACTTACTAGTTAGTAGCATACTTACTAGTTAGTTTCCTAGTTCTTTTCCTGCATTGTGAGTCAACGCTTTTTAAGTACAGGTATTTAAATACTTTAGCTGCCCATCAGTTACTGTCCAATTGCCTCACGCGTTCTTTGTATAATATTTTACTCTGAGCTTCCTGTACTTCCAAAGATGCCCAGCCCATATCTCCCTGTACCGCCTTATTTGTAATTTTGCCGTGGCCACCTAGTGCTAATCGTCCAACGGATCTCTGATTTATTTCTAATGTCGACTGTACCTCTGATTTTAGGCA
>JAJIZL010016491.1:3993-20170 GCA_023969395.1 Amblyomma maculatum | reverse complement strand
CATTATAACAGAGAACATGAGAAGCTGCAGAGAACAGACAAAGCTTCAAACAGACAGCTTCAAAGAACAGACTCAAGCATTTTTGATTTCTTCAGCGCAAACCGTGGATGACATGAATACCCAGAAAACTGTCCTGGTAAAAGACTGTGTACGTCTTGTGTTTAAATGAAACACATTTCAGAAAGATTTGTGAGTGGTAAAAGTACCGAGGAGTAAGGTAAGTTTCAAGACCTGGTGGATCAAGACCGAAGTAATGCGATACCTGGGCATCATACAAACATGTATGACAGTTCGCCAAAAGCGCACTAGCTTTATAGATACGCGGCACGTTCTGTCAGTACAGCTTGAAGGCATGAAACCGCTTGTGGCCACTAAAGTAAAGTTTCTGATTCCTTGATGGTCGGCATTTTGCCCTTGCTGTACCATCGATGAAACCCCAGTAGTTTGTCACTGGGGCACCTTTGGCTGAACGGCCTCAAAATTTAAGTGAAATTTTAGGTTAAGAAATTTTTTTTTCAGAACCTTGACATTGATTCTGCTGTAATTGCAACTTACCTGCGAGAATTTCTCCAGCGTTTCGAGACTGAGCCAAGAATGGCTATTCACATCGTCGAGCAAGTGAAAACCCACTTGTCGATATGGCGCATAACTTCGTTCGTCAGTGATTATATCGTTGAAATGTGCCGCCCGAAAAGATCTTCAGGACCACACAGCCGGTTCGGATGTGCCAGCCGTCGAAGGGTAATGCAGAGGGCTTCATCTCCGGGAACCGCCACCCTTTGCGCAGTTACGACCTTATCGGGTATGCACATGGCCCACTGACGTCGGCGTATATGATCCTTCTCGAAACGAAAATACGTCCTAAAGACACCATCGTCTATCGTATCAATGTTCAAAAGTTTACGCAGTGAAAGTGGCTCACGTCGTGTCCGCCAAATACCTCCAGGCACTGCACGTCTCCAACTTCGGTTTAGGTCAGTTGCGACAGCAGCAACGGGCCTTGTAGTGTGCTCTTCGGCATGATTCAACCAGCAGTAGCAGCCGCCAATTCGCGAATGCGCGAGAAAACAGCTGACTTTTGTTTCGTCTTGACTTGATTAGAACTGGCGAACATATTCTGTTTAACAGACTGCTCTTTTGGTACATCTAGAACACAAACTATACCAAATAATTAACAAAAACAGGCTATACATTTACTAAACAGTTTCGGCGCATTATTAGCAGGCTTAATTGGCATTCTTTTCATTCTAACTCGAATTGTGACTGAGAGGTGGAGCAGCAGAGCAAGCGACTCTATTCCGCTCGAGAAGATGGGCGATCCGCCCGGCTAAAACTCTTTTCTCGTGCGCCTCTCCGCAGGTGTATAACAGTAAAGGCAAGCATAACTTAGTATTGAAAATGAACATCGTACTCTACTGTTACTGCGGCGGAGCGCATTAGCTCGGTCGGAGCTCCTGCGCTTTTTTTCTTACCTGTTTATATATCTCCAGGCTAGCTTCGTAGTTTAAACGTAGATATTATAGTAGCGCTTCACGGGCAGCACTAACGATCAGAGGCTTTTAAGGTCACAGTTTTCTTTACTTGCGTACAGAAATACGGCCCTTTTGGAACTACGGGGCCATACCACCTCACTTCGGTAGTTCACTCAGTTTTCATCGGTAGTGGCCATCACTGCCGGACTTGCTTGCGTTACTGTTGGTCTTCCCCAGTGTCATAAATTAGTCCTCGCAAATCTGCCAGGTAGCAACAATCCAACCGGACATGTGCTTTTACGGGTCACAGATATAGTCAAGTATACTAAGGCAGAACTACGGGCCAACAAAAGTGATCACCTCACTTGGTAGTTCACTCGATTTTGATCAGCGGCGGTCGTCATTGCCGGGCTTACGTGTCTGGCAGCCGCTGCGCCCGTTTGCGTAGCTGTTTTCCTGTCATTTAACTGAGTCTTAGCAAAACCGCCGGACCCAAGCCCTAACACATTACACAAGTCGTGAAGACCCACAGCACGAGAGAGAAATAAGCATTTACTCACGTTGCAGCACGGTCCTATGCCTTGTACAAGAGTCTCTTTACATTTTTGCGTCTTGCCAGATTGTCATATCGCTCAAATGTGCGTAGAAATGCTCTAAAATAATTCATACCAAACATGTTAAAAGCGCGCAATACTCGCGGCGCATCGCGCTCGTAAACACGCATTGGTACACAGGCATGAACATCTGTCGCCAGACTCGGCACTCTCTCAAGACTTCGTAGACTTCAGGACAGCCACTTTTCGCTTGTGGAGGCTCAAGCCTATGGCTCAAGCCGTGGGACTTCATAGGTGCTAGAAACCTGCAATTGTCAAACTGTAATGCAAGAAATACGTGACATAATAAAAATTATTTACGTTATTTAAAAAATATCTTCTTATACATAATTGTATTCGCTGCACTTAGAGGGTTAATGCCGATTTGTCATAAGGCGCGTGCGCCGTCTGCTGCGCTAGCAGACAGCAGAAGTAAACAGTAACGTCCACTATGCTATCATAGAGGAAATGTTTCCTCTAAATGATAAAACTTCTTGTGTCCCTGACGCTTGGAACACCTCATAGCGATATCCCACTATATGGCTACTGCTCGAAAACTAAAACAGACATATGCTTAGCTTGTTTGGAAAATTGCCTGTTCTTCGATCGTCTGCTGTTGTATTTCAGCCCACTATAATTCTTATAATGTAACCTAGACTTACCAGAATCATGTTGTAAGTATTGGTACATAGTTTCCTTCCTATGCTGCTTTTTTTTAGTGAAATGCATAAAAATACGGTAAGTGTTTGCAACAAGCTTTTGTATGGGAATGCATAAACTCAAATGCATGCTTTTGTACACCTTCAAGCCAACTGAAGATCATCAGGTCGTCTGCTGGTTTCAGCAGAAACCAGTACAAACCAGTAACTCCCAGCCAGCACGAAACGAGCAGGAAATTTTAACCTGATTTTCATGGTTAGGATGCATGTGACATGAAATACTGGGTGAAAATCTCAAGCAATGTGTTTCCTGTCTCTCTTGCTCGTTTGGTCTTTTATTGCATTTTGCTTTTTTTTCATCACTGTGCTCCTGGTAAAGTGCACTCAGTGCAATATTCAAGGTCTATGCTATGATGCTGGCTGTCATATGTGCATTTTGCTCGCATGACGACAGGCAGAAAGATTGCTTAAATAAGTCCCAGATTGCAAGCACTTGTGACACACGTAACTGTCAACTTGCTGGTGATGAAAGTTCAGGAATGTGGTGCGGCACAGAAAGAGGTGGATGTGAGAGTGGCGACGTCAGTTGTAGAGGGGCACTATAGTTTATGGCTAGCCTAACAGGAGTACTGAGAGAATATCAAAATAATTATCTTGGCTGTAGGGCTTAGACACTGGGCTGCAAAATTTTTTTACGTTTCTCTATTAATATTTTGTTCTGTTTTCTCCACGCAGCATGTCGAAATCATGCGCATTGGTAAAGTTCCCAGACGAGGAAGATTGTTTGGCAGCTGTGCCGGTAGGCTGGATCGCTGGTGATAGCCATTGCTTCTGGCCTATGGCCAGCCCATTGGCAGTCATTCGCCTTGCAAAAAACCAGGCAGATAGAACTGCCAGCGGGCACCAGTGGACACGGTGCCCAGTGACGGTGGTTGCCTCTTGCCGTAAGTATAGTCACATTGTAGACTATGTAAAGATGACGATCTGGTTAGCTATCGTAAATGGCTCTTTAAGAAATTCTTTGAGCCTTTAGCTCCAGGTGACTATATTTTTTGACTAAGAAGTTATAATTTAGCAGCCACTCAGCCAGTTATCAAAAAATAAAGAGGAATGAACTGTTATCTGTAAGCCGATCGAAGGCGACTTTTGAAATATACTACTGCCTTATTATTGAAGTCCTATAGTTTCCAGCGTCACTGCTGGAAACAAAATGCAAAATAATTACAGTTAAGACAGAAAAGTTTATTACGGTGCACATTTTTTTTTCTTCCAGTTTTAAGTAAGCGCGCCGCAGCAGCTAAGCGTCAGGCACTTTGCTGCTGGGACGAGTCCCTGTGTTACGTGTATGCAGTGAAATGCAGCAGTGCAGAATGTGCTTGTGCAATGTAGTATCAGCGCTTGTTAAACTATCCCACTTGATGTAAATTAGTGTTTTTCCACAATGTTGTATTTCTGTGCAAGCAATGACCTCGATGCCCTTTCACACTGCGCGGGCTTGAAGCTGCACTTCTTGCTAACGCCACTCGGTCGGCTCCCGGTGAAGATGGAATCACTTACTCCGCTTTGCAATCTTCCCGATAACGCAAAAGAGCACCTTCTCAACCTCTATAACACCGCCTGGGAAGAAGGCTCTCTGCCATCTCCTCCGTAGCCATGTGTTGCATAGTTTTTAAACCCTAGAAATTGGAAACACGTTTTAATTGTAAATATAAAAGAATGCCTCTGGCACATGAGTGTTTCAGTGGCATTCAAACATGGATAGAGTCTGTTGGCTGAACTGACTGGTGACTGCAGCTACAAGGGCAGCCGAACAGGCACCAATTCGGCAAAGTAGCCAAGAACTTCTTTTACATACAGCAGTGTCATGCACTTTCGGATGTGTATGTGTTGTGGCCAAGTGTTGAGGAATGATATCAATGAAATTTATAAAGAAGGGCAGGTCGTTCAACAAATTGCAGGTTTGTGCTTCTATGGAATTCTGTGATCCTACTTCCAAGTTTCGATGACCGGGGTTGTTGCATATTTAAAAAAATGCGATATGTAATTGTGATCAGGAATCCCCTCCTATTAAGAGGGACCACCATAATTAAATGCTCACAAGAGGTCATGACAGACAGCAGAGCGTCATTGGCAATAAGACAATATGTCAAAGAACAGATTTCTTTTCCTTTTATACATGACTAGCCATATTAGCAGTTGTGCATCTTAGGGGAGAGCTTTACGAACATTGTTACCAAGCAAACAATAAGTGTAATATATATTTTTGCCGGCATAAAGGCATGATCACGCTCGTTGGGCTGGGCAATAGATGTCTTACATATAGCTTATTATGTGGCAATCTGCCGCATCATACTGGCAGCTACAGCAGCACTATCAGCAGTCTAGTGCTTTCAGACCCGCAATGCCAATGAAGGTGATCAGCAAATGGTTGCTTGATCTGTCATAGGCTGATCGAAAACCACTTCGTTGAGGCAATGGCCTAAGTAGTTGCGCTTGTATGTGCCTTAACCATTTAACAAAATGAAATAAACAGCACTTCAACGTTCAAACTTTACGTTTATGAGCAGTGAGCTATGCAAGAAATTTCAGTCAACATGGGCCAGTTCCATAACAGGTAAGCCTAGCAAAACATTGAGTTGGCCATGCTAGTTGGCACAGCTGCACCAACCAGCTGTATACCAACCTATGGTAATGATACAACAGCATAAGAAAAGAAAGAGGGATCACAGAAAGGAAAACACGGGACAAGCACTGACTTCCAACTAAGGGTTTTATTTACCAACGATTTGGTATATAAAGAAACACTCAAAGGTGTGAAAGTGTTGATACAGATAAACCATATAACACAACACTAAAGCCCACACAGATATGTATGCAACCTCCAAGCATTCTCAAGAAATTCAATCTCCCTGTCACTTAGAAAACTTTTTTTGCCTACGCAGTTATCTTGGTCCAATATAGAAATCCTCAACCAGTTCCTGTGTTGTCTAATCATCATGGGTGTAGTGCACGTGGAGTACAAATTTAATTCATTTCATATTAATTCTTTGCAGGCTCTTACAAGAGCGCAGAAAAAAAATGCAGAAGTATGAGTTCACCTCTGCCGTGGAGACGTCAGCAGTTTCTGGTAATTGTAATTCCTAGAGTTATAATTAACAAAAAATTATTTGCATACTGAAGATGATATTGATGTGCAATTCTTTCTTTAGGAAACGAGGGCCATGAAGATTGGCCCGTGGAGCTGCCATCACCCCGTAAGTTATGAATTGTTATCTACATTTAATCTATAAGCTTGATTTTAGTTCAGATTGTGAATATATGGCAGTATGTGCTTGCAAGAGCTGCAAAAAAAAACTGTTGCTCATTGCACACTCCGAGAAATAGAACACATTTGTCATATACTCTCATGTCAGTATACAGATGTCAGTAACCATTTCTTGGCAAACTGCCAGTTGCCCGCAGTTCTGGGGTAATTTTAGTTTACTCAAGAGGTAAAAATGGAGTGTTAAAATTTCTAGTAGACTGCTTGAAATTGGAATTATAAAATTTCTTGAGTTAGGCAAGCATGGCCAGATGTACACGTGTCATATGCTCATTAAGCATTGAGTGATTTTGGCTCCTTGAATAAGGAAAGAAATAGTAATATCTTGCTAATTTGGCCTTCAAGGGATCAAGAAAAAGTTTTGAGTTACTGAATGATACTATATGCTGCCAAAAACCTCCTGCATCACAGTAGTTTTATCTGATGAATGCCAGAAATATGGCTGTCTACTTGAGAGGTAAAAACAAATTAACATTGATGATTTTCCATGGATACATCAAGTACTTTGCTTTGTGCACAATGTCAGGAGTGTTGAAGAATTGCTATAATATGATGCCTGCATAGCCCTTTTTACAGTGCAGTACAGTAGCCGTGATGCCTCTTCACAAATGGCACTGCCTTGGTTCAACGGACGCGGGCGGCGTTGCTTGCCAATGGGGCCCCGGAATAGGGGCTCCACCTAGTATTGCGAGGGGAGGAGACCGATGCATTTCTAACTCAAACACCTCTCTGTAACCATTTAATTGTTATTTATAAATGTTTTAACCACCACCACCAAAATTACGGGGAAATCATCGACCATTACAAATTTGGACGTAAACTGGTACCCCCGCCAGAGGTTACACTAAATAATAGAGAAGCTGTCGCGTGGAGGCGGCTACAAACTAATACGTTCATGAACCCCGTCTGGGCGTTTCACGCGCTACCAGACCTTAGGGACAATGATCTCTGCAAACACTGTGGGGCGAGAGGGACCCTCGACCACATAATTTGGGAGTGCCCACAATCTCCAGGGATAGGGCAAAATATTACAAGTAGAGAAGCCTGGGTACCCTGCTGCGAAGCGCGGACCCTGCGATCCAGCACCGCACCGTCCATCTGGCGGAAGAGGCCGCAGAAAGCCAAGGGCTACCTGCCAGCCTCTAATCTGCGGGCGCACGACTCCCCGTTTCCTATGGAATTAAAAGTTGTACGACAAACCATGCATAGACGAAGCTGACCCCGCCGGACGTCCAATCCAGGCGTCCGTGCGGCGCCTTTCATTTGGCGCTTACTCGAACACCTCACCACACAGCAAACAAAAGCAGACCCAGATGTTTTGGAGGCGTTAGTACAGCAGGCATCAGCGGCATTTCAAATTGATTTACAAGATAGAAAAGGCGCAGTATCTGTCCCAATTCTCCCCGGACAGATGTAACACACCGTAAAGGAAGGAAGGAAGGTAGGATTAAAAGAAGAGAGGAATATAGAGATGCTGTAGTGGAGGGCTACGATCCACAGCGCTATAATGGATTTCGTCTCATCGCATTTTGGGACTCCAAATTTCCCCCTAGAAGTTTTTAAAAGAAGTATAAAATCTAACTAACTGCCAGTTTTCCGATAGTATCTCTGCATTGGTAGATGAAAAAGGTATATAAATATGCTGGCTCCGTGGTTTGCCAGTTTCTGTCATGTGCATTATTATATGATCCTACCGGCGACACTCACCTTGTAAGAATAGGCCTCCTTGAAGGCCTCCCTCTTCTTCCAGGAGCGGCGGCCCGTTAGGTCACCAGTGTGGTCCATGTCAGCGTCGCAGATGAGGGCTTCATCCTCGCCGTAGTCGAATACCAGCAGCCAGTGCTTCTCCCACGACTCACCGCACACCGAACATGACGTCGCGGCGAATATCGAGAGGGCTTTCACAGCGCTTCCAGCCGAATTCGCCTGTTGAAGGGGCGTGTGGCATAGGTACACATCGCACAGGTCGTGGTGCATATAACCAGACATTCCCAATGGCCTTAATCCTTCGCTTCCATTCAGTGACTATATGCAACGATGCCTTGGCGGGCAGGCCCTTTTTACTTTTTTTAGCCTGGTGAGTACGAGGGTCAGTTATCAGTCAGCTTGCAGCCCCAGACAACGCGGAGCACCTGAGCCTGGACGCTCCTTATACGCCTGCAAGAGAAAAAAAAAGAACGGTGATAACTACTAGAAAATCATTTCGCCCCAATAGCGTGGTTACACTCTCGTCAGCTCTGACACGGAACCAGCGCATTTGCCCTCCTCGACTTTACAAACGGCAGAAGACATTTTCGACTCGTAGAAGACTGGGGAAGAATAATTTGCGGGATTCACGGGTCATTTGCGCATAATGTTTATAGTGAAATGTGATACCAGAGGTTTGCAAATCTCACTGCTAAAAGAGCGAAACTTTGGTTCTTTCAGCGGAAGAAACTGTATATATTTCAGCAGCGCGGCTTCCACTGATGAATACGCATATCTGGTGGAGTCGGGCGCCAGGATTCGTCTCTAGCTTGATATTATGTTCATGCACTTCGCTAGCGGCCTGTTGCTGAGAGGTTAAGAAATGGAATGTAGCAAAGCCAGATATTTAAATGTGCCGTTTAAAGAGAAAATATTTAACGAAATAAACATCGCTCAACGCACCCCATAATTGTTCTAAAACCTTGCACCCTTTGGCGCTTGTCTGTTTTGCAACTGGTATGTCGCGCATATCAGGGCGCAGGAAGGGTGGCAGTTTCTGGCCCTACGGGGCTGGGACGGTAGGTGAACGCCGCTGGTGGCGGGGGCTAGCCAGCCACCGAATTTTATCTGTTGTAGGCCGTCATTGCACCCGCCACTGCTTCGGTGGTGGACGACAGCTGTTGTTGCAGCGCGCGTCTTTCTCTCCCTCTTCTTTTTCCTTTCTTCTCTAGTTTCTCTTCTGCCCGCACGAGACAGTGGAGGTGGTTCAGCTACAGAGCCAGTAGCAGGCCCGTGCATTTTCTTTTCTTTCTTCCTACAGCCACAACAACAACAACAGAGTGCAGGCTTGCACGCTGCCCAAGAGTCAACCGCCGGACGCTGGCAGTCAGGTTCTAAGCAATAGCCTTTTTAGTTTCACGTGCGTACAGGGTTACGCACGCAAACTTGAGAAGTCTACGTGCACTGCGCGCATTTCGCCAGGACTACTTTTAATTTCACGTACGGGTAGTATGTGAAGCAAAACGTAAGGACCTTTCATACAAGCCTTGAAAAACGGCATACGAGTTATGCTGCGCCATCTAGTACAGATGAACAAAACAAATTTTGTTTAGTCGAGCTGTCTTGAGCCGAGCCACGCTGCGGCCGTAGCCAAGAGTCGGTCGAATTGAGAATTGCTGTTCTCAACGTTGTTGCTCATGCAGTGAACAATTAGCAGTTCGCGCTATGCCTTCGAGTATTTTGTGCAATCAGGTCATGTCGCGATTGACATGGGATGAAATTGACGACCTGTTGTTGACAAGTAGGGACCGATAGCTTCTGAAAGGAGACTATACACTCGATGACATCGAGTATGATATGAGGCGCCGGAGGAAGCACGAACTCAAGTATCATTCACGCTTCGGACAGCTCGATATTGATAGCATTGACAGTACTCTGTTAGACAGCAGTTTAGATTTCGCAAAGAAGATCTGCATGATCAAGTCAGAGCTTTACGCCTGCCAGGTCAGTTTGTAAGCACACAGAAAGTGACCGTGCCATTTCGCGATGCACTGCGCCTTCTGCCCCGACGCCTTTCATACCCGAAAAGGTGGTGTGACTTGCAGGAACTATTTGGGCTGCACACATCTGTTATGCCCTCCGTCGCGTCACAAGTAATCAGCCACATTACCATGACGTTTGCACATTTGCTGAGTGACTGCAATAATCATCAGTGGCTCACACCTTCCTGCCTCAGGGGCCTCGCAGACGTAAGTCATGTTTTTGCTCGGACAGTACTATACGTGCAGATAAGATAAAGATCGTTTCCCACGAACCTTAACACGATAAAAATCACGGAATTGAAGCAGCACATATTTTACACATAAAATTAGCTTCAATTTCTCCCCCCCCCCCTGAAAACTGCCCCGAAAACTGCAAACAGGAGGCAGTGAAATTCCACACGCACATTCGAAAAAAATAACATTAAAATATTTTTGTTACCTCTGTGACAGTGTTCGTTTCTGGCGATATTATAAAGCCAGAGAAAACTTTGTTGAGGTTCTAATCAGACCAACTAAGCATTCCAGCACCAAGGCAGCATGTGTTCAATACAAATTAAGTTCAGGCAGTCGGCTTACTTTCCCTTTGTACCAAAACCTGTGCAACAATCATTCATGTGTAGGACTCTAATGTGGATCGCGCAGGATGAAATGAAATGCTACCTAAATAAATTCCTGCATAAGCCCAGTAACTGCAAATGGGCACACACCCACAAACATTTTAACCCCCCCCCCCCCATTGCAAATTATGCGTCTTCAAACTTGCCTGAGCACTAACTTCTGATCAAAATTGTATGACCGCGCTAAAGAGATATAGAAGCGATATCTAGAACTCTCCTGTGAAAATTACTTGACATGTAGTTATTCCGTTAAAAGTATGTTATCTCAAGAATAGTGGAATGCATGCAGCTATAACTTGGCTAAGGACTTATAGAGCATTCCCTTCATTGAACAGCTGTTTTTCTGTTTCCTTATGCTATGTTTTCCATTTTCAGGCCGTGAAAAGCAAAGGTGCCCCACTGCCCAATTGCTGGGCCTTTATTGACGGGACGGCTCGGCCTATATGTCGGCCTAAAAGAAACCAGTAGGCATATTTTGCGGGGCACAAGAGAGTGCACTGTGTGAAATATCAATCACTTATGTGCCCCAATGGTATTGTGTGCCAGTTGGATGGGGCATACCCTGGGAGACGGCACGATGCAGGTTAGTTCGTCTGCCAAGAGCACGAAAGGAGCAGTTCACAGTGTTTGGCTTTAGCATCAAGGTTAATTTTCAATGCAGAAGCATTCCTGCTGGTGCAGCATGTACAACAGACAAGGGAAAGGGACATGCAGCATTATGCTGCCTTTATTCTCCTCGTCACACTAATTTGAGCTCTGCTATTTTCATTTGCACACATTCCTTTCCTTTTCTCCTGTAGCTTGCTTTTAGGACAACGCAACTAGTTTCTTCTTGCATCCTTAGATTCATAAAAGGATACATTATAAATAAAATTGAAGTTGTTTAGCCCTTCACTACCTCTAACAGGCATATACTATCTATGTTTTGTACACCATATCCTTGGCAGCCTTGGCCGCTCATGAGCTATATCTATCACAGTGATGTGCTACAGCTTTTCAGAAGCAGAGATTAGGTAATCTTGAGAAAACATTGAATAGATTTAGCTGTTACTCTGGCTCAGTGCAATTATGTTCTGTGATTGATGATTGTTCGGTATTTCAATCGTGTGTGCAGGGATCCTTCAGGACAGCAAAATGTACGACAAACTGGAGAGGCTCGTAGGAGGACACAATTATGTCATCTATGGCGACCCAGCATACCCCCTGAAGCCGCTTCTGAAGAAACCATTCGGTGGAAATTCTCGGACACCTGCACAGCTAGCGTTCAACAGCGGCATGAGCCGTGTGCGACAGGCTGTAGAATGGGGCTTCGGAAAAGTGGTGGTAGAATTCGCATTTTTGGACTTCAAAAAAAAAAATTAAACTGCTTCGGCAAAAAGTTGCATAGATGTACAAGACAGGGAAAATTCTTGCCAGCTGCCATGCATGCTTGTATGGCAGCCAGGTGTCTGTCATACTGTTTTGCTTTGAGCCCACCTTCTTTGCATGAGTATTTGAACTGTTGATGCACATTCTAAAGGTTCTTTCACACCATTCTAAAGCAGTCTGAAGAGTGTACTCATTTCTGTTAAATGTGACTCAGCTATAACTTGTACAACAGCTATGTGCACTTGCGCACTGCCATTGTTAAGATTCGTTCATTGCATTTCTACGTGTGATTGGTTGGATATCTATACAGGCACGTTTTAATTGTTAAGCTTGTAATCGAATTCAAATTGTCTCGAAAACCTTGCTTCAAACCTCTCCTTGGTTCCAGTATTGTGTTCTCTACTTGGTTATGGTGTGACTGACAGTCATGCCCTACTACACATAGTTGGTACAATAAACTGAATTCTAAGGTGGAATGAATGCTCATATCCCTTTTTCACCTCTGCTACAGCTGTAGTGGGAACTTCAACAACCTTTTTATTTATTCATTTGCAACATGTTTTCTATGGTAGGCATTTTGTTCAGGAGGTTTTCCATTACTGTGAGAAACGTTTGCTGTTGTGTTGTATACATATGGCGGTCTTCTGCCTTCTCAAGCCTTTCCTCAGCACAATCTTGAGCACGGAACCACCTCTCTTCTGCTTTGTCTTCAGCCTTCTGCTTAAGTTCTTCTTCCCTGAGGTGTAATTCGTTCAAAGTTCTCTCCTTCTCCCAGGTAAGGCGCTGTTCTTCCATGGCAATGCGCCTTGATTCAATAAGGAAGTCTTTTTCTTTCATATATTCATCATGCTTCATCCTTTTTTGCAGGAACTCGTAGTGCGCCTGCTCCTGCCTTGCAGCTTGAGTTCTTTTTCCTGTAGGGTACAACAATGTGTCCAAAAATGCAGCCTCAGTAACAATGCATAAAAGCAACCACACCTCTCTATAAGCAAAAGTGGATGCAAAAAGCGGTTTATTATGATTGTGCGTGGCACTGGAAGCAGTGTGGTCTTTTTTTTTTCAATGCATCAATGGGAACTGGCAAGAGCACTGGACGCGTTTAGCTGAAAGAAATTAAAATTACTTTAATTCAGGTAATTTTAATTTCGTTCAGCTAAACGCGTCAAGTACTCTTGCCTAGTTCCCATTGATGCATTGAAAAAAAAAAAGACCACACTGCTTCCAATGCCATTAAGGTAATCTTGATTCCTTCCAGCTAAACGCGTCAAGTGCTCTTGCCTAGTTCCCACTGATGCATTGAAAAAAAAGAAGAACACCACACTGCTTCCAGTGCCACACACAATCATAATAAACCGCTTTTTGCATCCATGTTTGCTTATATAGAGGTAAGCATAATGCGGAATAATGCTGAGTTATGATTTTGCATTGTCATCAGGAACATTCTATGCTTAACCACGATATTCAGCAGAATTGGGGTTATGAATGCGGACAAAAATAAAATGCCCTCTTACGTGCCAACAGAGCGATGGAATTGCGCTCATAACTTAGACCTCCTACTCTTGATCGTCGATTGCCAAAAATGTTTTTGTCACAGTGCTTAGTGATTATTCTCTCGTGATCTCTTGTTGCTAGACCAATTTAGAAGGTCTCTTTGTTTGCCTTTGAAAAAATGGCTGCTCTCAACATGCTCTTAATGGATACAGAAAACAGCCGTGAAATGGGACTGAGTCAAAAATTGCAGCTGGCTAATTGGGAAAGTGACTCATCGGTGCTGCGTATGGGCTCGCTCCTGGCTGCTGGCGGCATGTCCACGTCGTCCTCCACTGCCTGCCGTGACGCAGTAGTTGATGGGCGGCTAGTGCCAGCGAAGGCGCCGGGCTGGGCTCAAAGGAACCACCACTGTCTGCGTCAGGCAGTGGCGGAAGTTCCTCCGGGACGGAGTCGTGTTCGGTGCAGTTCGTAGTTTCTTCCAACAGCTGGCTCGCTGTGCTAGCACCTGACGTTGTACCATTGAAAATATGAATCCCAATTAAGGTGTGTTGAAATCCAAGGCTTCGAAATGAAATCCAATGCCGCAAAAGTGCGATGACATATACTAACATTCTGTGTCTAAGCCGGCAGAGTTGTCTAGCCTTGGCCGAGCGTACGCCTCCGCTGCGGAATCCCTGGCTGCCGGCGCTGAACGTTTTGTGCCAGCGGATGCGCTTCGGCTGCCAGTACCTGCCTGAACTTTTTTGAACAGTTTAATTTTGTAGCCGTTCTCTTTGGCGATTGCCAAATTTTTTCAAGCAGCTGGTCCTGCTCCGAGTACTCCTCCTTGGTTCCGGACCTAAGAGGTGCCAATGAAAACAGACTGTTGTACTGGCGTTTCCTTTCCACATATCGTGCTGCGCATTGAAGTGAAATGACAAAATGACTGACCTGCGAAGGTTTCTTCTATCTTTCTCGGCATGCTGCGAGAGCAGTAGATCCGTCGGCTCCCGCACAGTGCGGGCAGTGAAGGCTTTGTTTTTTGCCTCCGTCAGGCGCATACCTATATGCGTCCACCGCACTGCGTGTCGCATGCAGTCTTCGAATGGACTGCATCCTTTCACGTCGCGAAGCATAACCAGATCGTCGCTTTTGAAAAAGCGAATTCGCTGGGCAACAGAACCAACAAAACTCATGCTTATAACTTCACAACCTTCCCCCTACAACGGATTGGCTCTGGTTGGCTGCCGGCTTGCATCTGGCACTCTAGCCACTTCTCGCTCAACTCTGGTCTGGCGTGATCTCGCGAGATCGTTGCTATGACGACGACAAACGCTTCTGCGTCAGGCTTAAAAGCTGAAAAATCGTCCTTCTGTCTAAAACAAAAGGCCATTTGTCACTTGAAACTTTACGCGAGGGTACGATCGCGTAAGCTGAATGCGAATACAACAGTTTAGAGCACGATATCGCGCCGAGGAATTAGCGGCGAAGCTGTTACTGCTGTGAAGCGGGCGGGCAGGGCGTCGCCATGTTGTCAACGCTACGTGCGCCAGCAACGTGAAAATCCGAATCTCACGTACGTCCGTGAAACTCCCGCGGCCTCTTCACGTTCTGCGCATACGCACTGGTCACACTTAGGCGCTTCACGCACTTGAAGCTCCCACGTACGTGAAACTAAAACTGTCTAATGTCCCGCGTTGCAGGAATACCGGCACGAAGTGTTGCCATTGTTGTAACCGGAAAGTAGTGATTGGCTGACAGGGCTATAAGGGTCACAACCACAGGAACTCACGCTCGACGTTCAGAGGCCCCACAGCGCTCTTGAGAAATGTGACGCCACCCGTGCACCGAAAGTTTTTAACGTGAAAGGTAATGTGAAAAAAAAGTGGCTTTGGTTTAGCTTTAGTTAATCCTAGTGTGAAGCGATAGATCCGACCGGGGAGCGCAGTGCGCCTTTATATTGTAGCGTGTGCAACAGCAGCCGCTAGGCGGCTGCTCATCGAGTCTCGTGCGCGGACTCGAAGAAGTGGCCCTGTGGCGTTCGAGAAGAAGCTGAAGTCTGCTGCTGTCACTCAGTGCTCTCTGGACCTGCTCTTCTGTGCTCACTAGGTCAACCCCCTATCAAAACCAACCTTCTGGTTACGGGCCTGAACGGCTACGTGACACTGGTGGAGGTGAGGCCTTGAATTACATGTCTCGGGCCTCTCGTAGCCGCTCATCGAGTCCCAACCGGCTTCCGCTCGTGTCGATACCCGTTCATCGCTGCAGCCGTCGCCTCCGAGGTCTGGCGCCGGAATTCGCTCCTCTACCTGAACCGACGCCAACTGACCAGCAGTTCGAGACTTCTGTAATGGACAAGCAAGTCAGCATCAGTTGCTGCTTCAGCAGCCTCGTACGCCCCCCAGTTTCCATGGCACCACTGCGGAAGATGTCGACGACTGGATCGATCAGTTCGAGCGAGTGGCGCAATTCAATCAGTGGAGCCCTGCTCAGAAGCTGCGCAATGTATATTTCGCCCTTGAAGACTGCGCAAAAAGGTGGTATGAGAATAGAGAAGCCAGTCTTCAAAGCTGGGATTCCTTTCGCCAGCAGCTGCGCGACACTTTTGAAAGCCATGACCGCCGTGATCGCGCACGCCGCCTCCTAGACGCTCGTGTGCAATTACCTAACGAGAGCGTGGCCATGTTCGCTGAGGACGTGACCCGTCTCTGCCGACGGGCTGATCCCGACATGACAGAATCAGCGAAGTTGCGCCACCTGATGCAGGGCGTAAAAGAACCCCTCTTCGCTGGTCTGGTTCGCAGTCCACCCCAAACCGTCGCGGACTTCATCAATGAAGCTACCCTCATTGAGCGTGCCCTGCAGCAACGATACCGGCGCACGGAGTCTGCCTGTCGTCAACCCTTCAGCAGTGTGGCCACATTGAACGGGTCCACTGAAGATCACTC